>CAUYLG010040832.1:0-104666 GCA_963573385.1 Cacajao melanocephalus
TATCTCCACTGTCCTCAAGCTGTGGAAGTACATGCCCCAGTTTAGACAAAGACCACACCACAAGTTAAACACTGCACATACTCCTGGAGCATGGCAATTAATTTAGAATTATTTTTACATTAAAACAAACATGGATAAAAAAGAGAACTGAATGTAAATTTTGCATGAATGTTTTTAGATAAAATATGAGACCTCAAAAAAACATTTAGTAGATGAAGTCTAACGATAAAAACAATCACTTGTCTCTCTGATAGGGGTGATGAATGGGAAAAATGTTTATGGGCAAACTTGGAAATCTCACTAGGAAAAAAAACAGAGACCCAAGTTAGTTACTTAAATATTTATTACCAAGAGACTCACCTGTAACCTTGCAATCTCCTCTCCAAATTTCTTCTGCTGTTTTGCCAGGATAGACTGATGGTACTCAGCATTGGCCTGCATGATACAGTGCTTTGCAGCCAAGACAGGGAACACCTCCTGGAAATAAAAATACTGACCAGGGGAGAGTCCAACCACACAAACCACCACAGACAACATGGGATGCAGGAAGAAAAAGGAAAAGAAGACAGAAATTAGAATCACCCCATTAATGGTTTAGAGATAGGTTAGTCATCGGGTGTAAACAGAGAAGATGACATGATTTTGTGTGGATTAAAATCTATGAATCAAATCTTTTTCTTCCAATTAAAATTAAGGGTTTTTAACTGTTAAATGAAGCCAATTTAGGCTTTTATAATTCTCTTTAATTGATCCATGAAGTCAACATTTTGTTTACAAAAAGAAAGAAAAGCATGCATTATTAGAAAGAGAAGTAGAATGGACATTCACAGAGGAACACCAAGGACAGGGCTTTAGAAGCTTTCTTATGAGCCCTTACCCAGCCTGTAGAGTTAACTAAACCATCACTACTCACATATACTAATGAAACTGCTCTACAGCTGACTGTTTCATTATGTTTAAAAGAAAAAACACGGTAAATTTTCACTTAAATTCATATCCTAGGAGGGTACTTAATAATTTAAGCCATATAAAAATGACTTAGTATCATAGATACACTAATATTTCAGTATCATATACTCAAAAACATATCATAGACAAATGCATTAAGTATATGACCAATGATATGATAAAGTATTATTTTGCCTATTTGTTTTTAAAGTAATTCCAGTCAGAATTAATTTTAAAAGATCCAAAGACAAAAAGCAGGAAAGCAATTATGCCAGCAGTGGCTCTTCCAAAATGCCAAATCCTAACCTGTAACCTCACTGCTTTTAGGAAGCATATATTTAAAAATCCAAGAAATTAGGCTAGACAATCACTGTCTAGTCAAAAAATGCAAGAGTATAAAAAATTGAATTACTACCTTGTGTGCTTTCCTGTCTCCCAAGGAATAATTTCCTACCTTTCTGGATCACTACCTGCAGATATTTCAGTTTTATAACTAGAATATGAAAATACCTTATGAGCTTTATTAGTAAAAAAAGAAAAAAATAAAAGACATCTAAATTTCAAACTACACTCATGCCAGTTCTCAGGGTAAGGCTGGAGCAACTTGGTTCTAAAACAGGAGATTTTCAAGGAGTACCAGGAATGCTGCAGAGGTAGCTTCCAAGTCTTTGTAGGTGACATTCTTCTCTCCATGACAGGACTGAACTAATGGCCCAACAGGATGTAACGGTACACTGTGCAGCTGAACATGAGGTCTTTCAGATGAAAAAAACATGAGAGGAGATCCCAAGTCTCTTTTTAAGAGGAAGGCTATTAATACCCAAGAGTCCTGGGCAAATTTCTACTAGGTTCTTGCTGTATCTTAAATCCCCAGGAATCTTCACATTAATTCTTTATTGATCATTTTCTAAGTAATAAGTACTACTGATGCACTTATGTGCATTTTTACTTCACCCCCAAGTTGTCTGCAATTTTTTAATGTGCAAAGATTCCTGAATATGACTTATAAATCAATAAATTCCCCTACAAAAAAAAATCATGTAACAAATAGCATATGCTATCATATGGTATATGATGCCATATGATGAAACTAACTCCTTGAACATTTCTGAAGGAGAATAGTTGAAACATGTATTTCACTCAAACTTTAACTTTTCTTTATTAATCATTCCAAATCTACTTGTTAGTCATTTGCTTTGTCATTAACAAATGATCATCACTGAATAGTCTTTTCAATTGTCACTTCAGAAAGGTTTACATTAAAACATTATACTTCCTGTGATATGTGGTTTAAGATGGTTGCTTTTCCTTAGCTGTCCATTAGCAGCCCAATTTTTTAACCCTGTTGGCAAAACTTAATTCTAATCAAAGTATCAGATGAATTTGTTAAGTTTTCTTTTCCTTTTTTCTTTATGTCTGTTTCTGCGCTTTAAGACTCATCTTTAAGAAAACAGGACAATAATTAAAAGTGTGAAAAATCAACATGCTCAAGTATACATGCTTGTACCAAATCACCAATGATTCAGAACTACACAAAGCCTCGATCTGATAAAAGTATTGAAAATAGATGGTCAATGTTTTCCAGAAAGAGTTTTAGCTTGAAAAAACAAGTTTAGTAAAAAGTAAAGACAAAAGCATCCCAGAAATATAAAAGAATTGTTCATGCATCTTAAATTTAAAAAGAAAAACTATTTCCACTATATATTCTTCAGATAACTCTATTAAAACTTCAAATTTCTTTATAATACGTAAGTTTCAACTTGCTTTTCATACACAAAAACTGTCTAAATATTTCCACATGCAAAGTAAACAAGTGTTTATAAAAACAATAACTGACCTTGGGGAGAGTATCTTTGTATTGACACTGTTTGAAAGCATCACCAAAATAATCTGCAGCCTGATTAGCCAATTTAGCTATGATGGCATCTTTCATTTTATCTGGAATAAAATATGAAGTTGACCATTATAATTAAAATAAATATGGGCTAATCTGACATGTCTCAGTATAAACACTGGGATCACAAGTTTCTACATGCATCTTAAAATGTCCTTACTGATGAAATCACGTTTTCTGCACAAAATGTACAACAAAGACAAAATAGATTAGTGGTTGCCAGCAGGTGGGGAAAGGGGAATGAGGAGTGACTGCTAATGGGTACACAGCTTCTTTCTGGGATGATGGTAATGTTCTAAAATAAGACAGTGGTGATCGAAACTATGAATATACTAAAAATATTACGTTATATACTTAAAAAGGGTGAACTTTAGTGTATATGAATTTTTTCTCAATATAAGCCGTTATTTTAAAAGAAAAAAAGTATTCCAATTCCTATGTCTTCCACATGAGGACTGATCCCTTATTTTCAATTTCTCTGTACTTACACATTCAGCCCATATTTCAATCTCTCATGCTAACTTATATATAAGAATTATTATTATTCCCTCATTCCCAGGGCCTGGGACTGTGCCTGGATGACTCCTTCTTGTCATTTAGGTCTACTTTAAACAGGATTTCCTGAAAGAAAGCCTTCTTGACTAATGAATCTAAAATTAGCACAACTTCCGCTACATCCCTATTCCATAACCATACCACCAGCCACTATCATGTAATTCTTTCTTATTTTTTATAGCAATTATTTCTGAAATCTTATAGCAATTCTTTAAGAAATTATCCTGGCTACTTAATTCTTGCTTATCATCTCTCTGGCACCAAAACGTAAGGTTGTTTTCTAACTTTGTTTATCTAGTAACTAGAACAGCGACTGGCACAGAGTAAGTACCCAATAAATATTTGCTGAATAAATGTCTGATGTATTAAAAACATACGTAAATACTATTCCAGAACAGAGTGTTTAAAGACAATTACTAACTAACCATTTCATGACTTCAAACACAGCCTACATTCTTAAATGTGCATTTGTGCCATAAGTTCAGAAAAGGAGAGCTGAAATTTTTCAAAAATCTATGTATCAAGTTCAAGAAGGGAAGTTCTACATGGAATATATTATATTCTAATCACTTTCTTAATTTAAAAGCCTATCACTTCTTTTCATATACAACAAAATGGAAGACAAATTGGAGTTACCTCTTGTGGCTTTTAAAAAAAATACTTCTTGAGCCTGTGCCAGCATAATAAGACTGAGGGTCCCAACAGTATCTGGAGATATGTCCACGGTAGGCTCTCGACTTAAGGCAGATAAAACCGTCTCTTTAATATGTAAAAAGGCACCACTAGCAAACTAAAGGGGGGGAAAAGAATTTCTTTAAAAGCTATAGGAACTCAACAAGACATAATTTGCTACTGTTACATATAAAAGTCATTTCAAATGTTAATTCAGTGAACAGTTAATATATTTAAATTTTTCTAATATGCAAAACCAATCTAAAACATCTGACCTACAGACAATAAGGTTATCTTTCTAAAACTCTATAGCATGACAAGAGATTTAACAAAAATTAAAAGTAAATTACAAGGAAAAACAAGGTAAATTAATGGAACAATCTGATTAAGCTTATTTTTAGATACACTTCTTCAAAACTAATGTGAGAACAGAGGCAGGGATAAACATTAAAACATTTTTAGTACTGAAATGCTCTTGCTTTGGTCCCAAACAAATTCATCTTTCAAATAATTAAATATGCCATAGTCAGGGGAAACCCCAAACAGTACATATACCTAGTCCTCTAAGGAACAGCATTACTACCCATTGCTAGTGATTTCTGTCTGGCCTTCAGAGATCCCTAGTGAAATGTTCCCATCAGATTTTTTGTCCCAGTTATATTTTGTTAATACTAAAATAACTTTGCTTTTATGAAACAAATTATACTAAGAAAAAGAAGTCAGTCTGAGATTAAAAGGTGCCATGAGTAGGCCGGGCACAGGGGCTCAGGCATGTAATCCCAGCACTTTCAGAGGCCAGGGCAGGCAGATCACCTGAGGTCAGAAGTTTGAGACCAGCCTGGCCAACATGGTGAAACCCTGTCTCTACTACACATACAAAAACTAGCCAGGCATGATGGCACACAACTGTAATCTCAGCTGCTCAGGAGGCTGAGGCAAGAGAATCGCTTGAACCCAGGAGGCAGCGGTTGCAGTGAGCCAAGATCGCGCCATTGCACTCCAGTCTGGGCGACAGAGCGAAACTCCATCTCAAAAAAAAAAAAAAAAAAAAAAAAAGCGTCATGAGTTAGATATGTAGACAACACAGAGAAAACTCAAAGCCAAATGAACAGCATGTTTCTGCAGTCATGAAGTTTTGTTAAGACTAGAGTACCTGCTAGGAATGCATGAGTGACCTTGTTTGGTAAACTAATGAATCAATCTAGAACAGCAAGGTATCTGAGTCTCTCATTTACAGGTAAGAAACCAAAGGTCTAGAGAAGTTAAAGAACTTGCCCAATGGCACAAAGCTTCTGGGTGGCAAGCAGCCTAGACAAAGACCTAGGTCTAATATCATCAGTTATCTTTCCATGATACCAGTTACCCTGCTGTGAACACTCATGGAATGGAATGTTTCTTTAATAAATCAGAATGACCTTTCTAAAATCTCACATACCAATTAACTGAGTTACAATTAACCGAAAGCTAAATAAAATTTTACTTTGTTTTCACATTTTATTAATCTTTTTTTTTTTAATGAGACAGAGTCTTGCTGTTGTCACCCAGACTGGAGTGCAATGGCACAATCTCGGCTCACTCCAACCTCCGCCTTCCAGGATCAAGCAATTCTCTTGCCTCTGCCTCCCGAGTAGCTGGTATTACAGGCGCCTGCCACCATGCCCAGCTAATTTTTTTATTTTTAGTAGAGATGGGGTTTTGCCACATTGTCCAGGCTGTACTCGAACTCCTGACCTCGTGACCTGCCCACCTTGGCCTCCCAAAGTGCTGGGATTACAGGCGTGAGTCACCACACCCAGTCTGTTTTCACATTTTAAAATATTTTCCATGTATAGCCTCAAAAAAAAAAATAGCGTATGCATTACGTTTGTCATCTATGCCCATTGAAAACTGTAAGGCAAGTCACAATTTGGAGCATGTTGTTTCCTTAAAGCATATTTTCCTTTCACTTTCTCAGAACAGCATCCCTCACCTCTCCCCTAAACGTAAACAATGGGAAAAAGCAGACTACCTCTGAGACAAGCAAATTTCGTGGGAGGTTTGGGGATGAAACAATGGAAGAACATTTGAAATTACATGAAATTTGGAATCAGAACTACTGAAACCCAAATGGACAGCTTTATTAAGACTTCTGGCCTTTAGTCTCCTTGTATATAAAATAGGAATGACATTATGTAACATATATCATAAGGTTTATCTGAGAGTCAAATAATGTACATGAAAACACTTAGTAAATTAGAAAATAATTTTAAATATGGCAACATTATATATATTACTTAATACTAATTTTTTAAACAAAGAAAAAAAGCTGAATAAAGAACTGCCACAAAATAACATGCCATATTAGTATATGATTAGTATCTAAAACAGATTAGGCACTTATGAACATTAGGTGTCTGACCACATTTAAATATGACCTCTCCACAAGTCTCAAAGCTAAAATTTTATTTTCTTGCCAATTTCTTGTCTTTATTTTTGTAATACCAGTGAAATTTCAAGTGTGTCTTACTCTAAGACAACATATAAAAATAACGTACAAATTTTTTTAATTTGGTTATTTATTTAAAATGGATTTACCCTAAAAGCCTGAGATGAAATCTCAGACATTTCATAATTTCTTCAACCAACAATTATTGAGCCTCTCTTATGTGCCAGGCACTGTGCTAGGTGCTGGGTATAAAACAGTGAGGAAAAACAGACCTGGTCTATAGATAGTTTATCTAAGGGCTTCAACAATAAGAATCAATTCATTTTAAAAGTGCATTAGTTTTCAAGAAAACATGTGTTGAGTAAGAAGCATCTATAAACCTAAATGCAAATTATTTTCCACTTAATCCAACTTAGTGTTGATCATTAACGTAATAACTACTTTTCCGCATACCTGGTAATGCTTAGCAGCGATTTTCAATCCTTCATCATTATCCAGGTTCTGTTCTGCTGCAATTTGGCTAGCTAAGGCTGCACAATTGAACAACACACAGCTCTTTTCATATCCTAAGCTTGCAAGAGCTGTAAAAAATTGAGAAGGAAAAATTGATCAGATTATTTTTTCTAAAGAAAACAAATGTTTCAAAGAGAAATACTATAACCTCTATCATCCCACTGACTCTCACAAAAACAAGTTTCCAGACCTGTTTTCTCACTGTCATATGCTCCCATATTTCAAGCTGCCCTTAAAGGCATTTATTTCCACAACAACACTCCCATCGCCTAAAACTCTAAAGATCAATAAGTTATTCCTTCTCTCCTTCCCTTTACTTCCACACTTCTTTGACAATGAAATTCAAATGTAAAAGTCATTTTCATGTCATTTCTCTCAATTTCTTAAATTCAAATGAATTATTTCCATTTTTCCATCACCTCTCAAAATCACATTGTCCCACCACAATCACACTAGTTCCTCATTACTACAAATCTAAGCCAATGCAATTACCTCCTAGCTGGCCTTATGCTTTCCTCTCTCATGTAAATATACTTCTCAAAGGGCTAGCAGATTAGTTTGGATAAAACCCAACTCTGATAAAAAATCCACACACCTCACATCCACTTAGAATAGCTCATATCAAAAAACAAACAGAAAGTAAGTGTTGCTGAAGATACACACATTGGAACGCTCATGTACTGTTGGCAGGAATGCAAAATGGTGGTCGGGCATAGTGGCTCACTCCTGTAATTCCAGCACTTTAGTAGGCTGAGGCAGGAGGATCTCCTGAAGCCAAGAGTTTGAGTCCAGCCTGAGTAACACAGCAAGACCCCATCTTTACATAAAGAAAAAAAAAATCATTTTTAAATAGCCAGATATGAAGGTGAATGCCTATAGTCCTAACAACTCAGAGGCAGGAGGACCACTTGAGACCAGGAGTTCAAGGCTGCAGTGAGCTATGATCATGCCACTATACTCCAGCCTGAGCAAAACAGCGAGACCCTGTCTCAAAATAAAAAATAAAAAAAGTGCAACTGCTGCAGAAAACAGAAAACAGTATGGCAGGTCCTCAAAATATTAAAACAGTATGGCAGGTCCTCAAAATAAAAAAAAGTGGCAATTCCACTTTTGGGCATAAACCCAAAAGAAAAAGCAGAGTCTCAAAAAGATGTATGTATGCCCATTTTCATAGCAGCATCATTCACAATAGCCAAACATGAAGGCAACCCAAGTGTCTGCGGACTGATGAACAGATAAACAAAATGTTGGCTGGGCGCAGTGGCTCACGCCTGTAATCCTAGCACTTTGGGAGGCCGAGGTGGGTGGATCACCTGAGGTCAGGAGTTCAAGACCAGCCTGGCCATCACGGTGAAACCCCATCTTTAAAAAAAAAAAAGAACAAAATGTATATACACACAATGGAATTATTAGTGAGCCTTAAACAAGAAGGAAATCATATGCTATAACACAGATGAATCTTGAGGACATTAAGCTAAATGAAATAAGCCAGTCACAAAAAGACAAATATTGTATGATTCCACTTTATATGAGTTACCTAGAGTAGTCAAATTCAGAGAGACAGAAATTAGAAAGACGGTTATCAGGCATCGTGGCAGGGGGAGGAGGACTGTTGTTCAATGAGTACATTATTTCAGATTTGCAAGATGAAAAAGTTCTGGAGATGTATTTCACAACAATGTGAAATACACCCAACACTAGTGAACTATACACTTAAAAATGATTAAGATAATCAATTTCATGTTGTGAAATTTTTTTTAAAGGCACTCTATGATTCTACTTGTATAAGGTACCTATAGTTAAATTCAGCGACAGAAAAAATGGTGGTTGCTGTGGTTGAGTGGGGAGGGAAGAACGAGACATTATTATTTATTTTTTTCTTTTGAGGCAGGGTCTCACTCCGTCACCCAGGCTGGAGTGCAGCAGTGCAATCACGCTCCTTGCAGCCTCTACCTCTTGGGTTCAATCCTCCTGCCTCAGCCTCCTGAGTAGCTGGGACTACAGGCATGGACCACCACACCTGGCTAATTTTTGTATCCTTTGTAGAGACAGGGACTCACTATGTTGCCTAGGCTGATCTTGAACTCCTGGGTTCAAGCAATCCGCCCACCTCGGCCTCCCAAAATGCTGGGATTACAGGCACAAGCCACCATACCTGGTCTGGGAAGTTATCATTTACTGGGCAGAGTTTCAGTTTTGTAAGGTGAAAAAAGAGTTCTCAAGATGATGTTTGCACAATAATGTAAACGTACTTCATACCACTGAAGTGTACGCTTAAAATGGTACACTTATAATGGTTTTGTATATTGTATCACAATTGAAAAATAACATTTAAAAAAGAATCTACAATAGCTCCCTATTATTTACAGAATTCATTCACAGTGGAATTCAAGATCTTGCATAATGTGCAAGGCATTGACTGCCAGGCAAAATAAGGCTCCTTAAAAAAAACACTGAACAAACTGTCTAGGGGAATAAGAACACTACATTTGCGTATTTGTGCCACAGAGTAGTGCCATAAAGTAAAGCCCTCCCTGTTACAGTACTTTGGTAGCCTCCTATGTAATCACGGCCAGTTTTCAACTTACTTCCAAACCAAATCTAATCTCTTCATTCTAAACTATAGCAGACATAAAACACCAGCTACTCTAACCTACTATAGTAAATATATGGGAAATCTAAAATAATCAAGTTGTGAAAAAAGCCTGCAGTAAAATAAAAGAAGAGCAATGTGAACTGAAAAACTAAGCCCAAAATAAATAAAGAAAATTCCAGTCATAAAATATTCCAAAGATCATAATTAGCATTCCTTAAAGAGATTCAAAGATAGTATACCCATAAAAGAACAAGATGTTTTTAATTAATAAGAAAAAGCTCCTAAAAATTAAAAACTGGATGGTTAACTTTTTTCCAAAAGTTTTAACGGTGGAGGGAGGAAAAAAATTTTTTTTCAAAAGTTTTAAAATATCTAGGCAATCTCAGAAAGTAGAATATAAAGTTAAAAAAAGAAAATATATAAAAATTATGAGTGAACAACTCAGAACAACCAATATCTAATAAAGTATTCCAAAGAAAGACAGACAAAAGAGACAAGAAAATTATCAAAGAAATATAAGAAAACTTCCCAGAGCTGAAGGGAGATATTAAGTGTTCTAACTAAAAGGGCCAAAAAAGAAATGCCCTACACACAGTGAATAAAATGAAATCCCATTAGGTCTTTTGAGATTTCTAAATATGAAAGATAAAAAGAAGACTGTAAAAATATTCCCAAGAGCAAAGAAACAGATCACTTACAAAATAACAAAAATCAGACCTAACACTAGATACTAAAAGGCAAGAGAACAATGCCTACAAGTTCCGAATATAATTTTAATTAATTCAATAAATATATACATTAGGCCAGTGTGGCAGGAGAGAGCAAGGAACAAAATGAAATATCAGCCAGGTGCAGTGACTCACACCTGTAATCCCAGCACTCTGGAAAGCCAAGACAGGTGAAGCTGTTGAGGGCAGGAGTTCAAGATCAGCCTGGCCAACATAGTAAAACTGTCTCTACTAAAAATACAAAAATTCGTTGGGCATGGTGGCGCACACCTGTAATCCCAGCTACTCGGGAGGCTGAGGCTCAAGAATCACTTGAACCCCAGAGGCAGAGGCTGCAGTGAGCCGAAATCACGCCACTGGACTCCAGCCGCAAAACAGACAAAGACTCTGTTTCAAAAAAAAAAAAAAGAGAAGGATAAAATATATTTCAGGCAAGAAATAAAAGTAAACTGTTTATATACCAGATACATATCTCAGTCTTTATGTTGCCCATAAATATTATCATCCCAGACTGCAGTCTCTCATTTTATTTTGACAATTTCTCGTGTATAGGAGCTTTTATGAGATTTTACACATAAGAGCTATTTTGATCTTGCAATTAACTCTTACCTTTTTTCCTTTATTTTTTCTATCCATCTAAACTTAAACCAGGTTTTCAACATAATATTTAATTTTCCTTTTTTCAAAGATGACTTCTTAAATATTTAACTGTATTCTTGTTTCTTATTTGCTCTATTTTTCATTAAGTTTTTCTTCTACCTTTTTTTTTTTTCTTTTGAGACAAGGTCTCACTGTGTCACCCAGGTTAAAGTACACTGGCGTGATCACGGCTCACTGTAGCCTCAACCTCCCAGGCTCAAGCGATCCTACCACCTCAGACCCCAAAATAATCAGGACTACAGGCACATGCCATCATGTCCGGGTAATTTTTATATTTTTTGTAGAGACAGAGTTTCATCTGTTGCCCAGGCTGGTCTTGAACTCCTAGGCTCAAGTGATCTGCCTGCCTCAGCCTTCCCAAGTGCTGGAATTATAGGCATGAGCCACCACTTCAACCTTCTAAGTTTTTCAAAATGAAAATAATTATAAACATAGTTTTCTAAAATTCAAACAATTTTTTAAACTACAAAAAAATAATTAAAAGTCACCCAAGATCTCATTTTCCAGAGTTAACCAGAATTTATTTTTTGGTATCTCACAAATAACTACATATACATTCACACACATAACTTTTCACAAAATGGATACTATACCATACTCGAGTTGCCTGGAATGCACAACTAGAGGGAGGAGGAATCACTCTGGGTTCTAGATGAGGAACGTCCCAAGAAGCCCAACTCAGGGGACCCTAGAGTTGTACAATGCAACAACTCCGAACTATAGCAGGCCTTTTATTCAATACTCCATTGATATAGCTTTACATGTCAACAAATACATATATGCATTTTCATTCTTAGTATTCCAAAAGTACACAACGTTCAAATGAATGGGTAGCCTTTTACTTAACCAAGACATTACTAAAAGACATTTAATTCCCAATTTTTGCTACTAGAATTGCCTTGGTGAACCACCTCCTGCTTTATGATCTAATTTTTTGCTTCCCAGTTCTTCTAGATACTTGAGTTCACCACACAAGTATCTCCTAGTTCTCCTGCCATCCACTCCCTTTCTCGGCCCACTAATTTTCTTAAGTTATAACAGCACTAAAAATCCCTTTATTTACCTTGGCTCCCTCTCAGAATGACACTCCCTTTGTCCCCAAATCATTACTGCAAATTTCCTGAAATGAGCAACCCACATTTACTGTTTCTGTTCTCTCACCTTCCATTCACCCCTCAATCTGATGCTTCTTCAAGATAATCCAGTGAAATTTCTCTCTACCAAATCCAGTGACTTCTCCAACCTTACATGATTTGAGTTCTGCCACAATGACTCTGTCAAGGTTGTTCCAGCCTGGACCTAGGATGACCCTCAGAGTCACCTGGAGATATTTTCAAAGATACTGATTCCAGTGGCCTACTCTGAAATTTTCTCCTATCACATCTGGCATTCTGTATCTTCATCTTTAAAGATAAGTCTTTATCTTTAACATTTTCCCCAGGTAATATTAACACGCAGCCAGGTTTGGGAACCACTGGACCACATCACCTTTGAAATTCTTCTGGTATTCTTTCTCATCTTCATTTTTCCGTGGTTCCTGTAAGATCTGAAAGCTTTTTCTCAACCTCATTCCCAGAACCTCTTCCTCTATTTTCCCTAAATATTATATTATCTAACTCTGGCTTTCATACTTTTCTCAGTCAATTACCTGCCAGAAGGAATAAATTTACTATCACCTAATAATTGTTTCCAAATTTATATCTCTTTCTCTTCCGAGCTTTAAATCCTTTATTTCAAAATGCCAGAGAAATGTCTACCCAGACATAATACAGAAAAGTCAGACTCAACCTTTCTACCAAAAGGAATAAATAACCAACAGGTCAAACCAAGTTATAAATCTCAGAGTCAAGCCTCAATTCCTACTCTTCCTTCTGACTGGTAGTCAGCAAAGTTAGTCAACTTCACCTCAAGTCCGAAATCCTTCGCTTGTCCTCTGACTCAAACACACTAGCTTGTCTAACATCATCATCTCTCATCAGTCTCCAAACTGGTCTGTTTCTCTCTAGTTCCAGGAGTTAGGCTTTCTGGATTCATATCCCAGCTTCATTAAATCCTAACCACACGACCTCAGAATATCACTTAATCTTTCTAAACCAGCTTGTTCAACTGACAATATAGTGCCTTTCCTCATTAAGTTATTGGAGAATTCAGTAAGATTATTTATAAAGTCCCTTCCAGAGTGCCTAGGTAAAATAAATGCCCAATAAACATTCACTATTATTATATAAAAGGGGAAAGTACAAAGTCAGGAGCATAATATTTACAACTCTTTATAATCTGCTCTATTATCATCACCCTCCATAATCCCCAAGTTACAAGCCATAACAATAATAATTATTATTAACATTACATATAATATCTACTATAAAATATATATTTCCATTTCCTCACCTATCTATAAGTATAAACCTAGATATATGTATGTATATGGTATGTACATACTATGCAATATATATCTATATATCTTATAAGGCATATATATATTATAGCATATCTTATGTACATGTATACTATAAAAGGGATATACTATATAAGGCATATTATATGTACCTTTATAGTATTATATATCATATATAATACATATATATCATATATACATTATATTAAAATGTTATATGATAATGTAAGTATTCATTGCAGCTAATACTTATTGAGCACTGTTCTTAGGACTTTACATGTATTCACTCATTCAATCCACATAAGAATCCAATGAGATAGGCCGGTGCAGTGGCTCACACCTGTAATCCCAGCAGTTCAGCAAGGCGAGACGGGTGAATCACCTGAGGTCAGGAATTCGAGACCAGCCTCACCAACATGATGAAACCCCATCTCTACTAAAAAAAATACCAGCAAGGCGAGACGGGTGAATCACCTGAGGTCAGGAATTCGAGACCAGCCTCACCAACATGATGAAACCCCATCTCTACTAAAAAAAATACCAGGGGTGGTAACAGGCACCTAAAATCCCAGCTACTCAGGAGGCTGAGGCAGGAGAATCGCTTGAACCCAGGAGACGGAGGTTGCAGTGAGCTGAGATCAAGCCACTGCACTCCAGCCTGAACAACAAGAGTTAAACTCCATCTCAAAAACAAACAAAAAAGAATCCAATGAGATAAATAGTATTACCTCCATTTCACAGATGAGAAAATTAAGGCACAGACAGGTTATCTTGCTGGCACTGGTAAATCAAAAGCCTTCACCCTTCTGACCTTTGGTTATAATTTTGTACCTATAACATTATTTTCTACAAATTCATCTTTCAAGGCCTAACTCAAACACTGTCTGCTTTCAACAGGTAGAATTACTTTCTTCCTCATATGTGCTTCCATGAGTTTGTTCATAGGCTATTACATATTACGTTTATATTACATATTATACTTTTAAATGATCAACTATCTTCCCAAGAACTGAGTACATCAGCATTATTCATTTTTATAACTAGGACAGTGCCTGGCAAGGCATGGGCTCTCTACGAATATTTCAAAATTGCATTAAAAGTTGAAGTCAAAAAGAAAATGAGATGTAAACAACTTTAGTATTTACAAATAATCATTAGGATAGCAATTTTAAAAACCAAAAACAATGCAAAGTAGTTAGACCAATTTTCCTGTCATTTTTATTAAAAATTACATACCCAGTTTTACAGAGCCTCCAAAAAGTGAACCTTTATCGAAAGCATCCTTCCAGGTAAATGTCAAGCAGATCTGGACAGAATGAGAGAAAAGAGAAAAGTGTGTTACCTTCTTGAACCTAAGAGAAATCCACAATGAAAAAAAGGACAAAAGCTCAACCTGTCTAAAATATTATCTCCTATAACCACCCAACTCCCTTTCCTTCTCCTTTTCATTTAAATTGAAATTTTAACAAAGCAAAATACTGGCACTGGGATATTTCATATGGTCATTCTGCCTTGGTAATCATAAACACTATCTTATTCATATTGACAAACAGACACTGACTTTAATGGAACAAAATAAGTAACAGATGCTTGCTAAATAAGCCAAGAAAAGCAAGGAAAATAAAAGTAAGTACTACACGTTTCCTAGAAGATGAAATTAAAAACTATTCCATGATGACAAAAGTAGGAGAATGGTTAATTTGGGGGATGGGTTAATATTTTATTTCTTTATCTAGGTAGTGGTTATACAGGCATAGTCACTCTGTGAAGATTCAAGCTATACCCATGATTTGTGCACTTTTCTGTATGCTACATGAAAATTAAAAGTTTGCTTTATTAAAAAACTATCTTTCTGTTCCTGAAATACGTATTATCACATACAAAGATTAAAAAGAAGTAAACCTCATTTAAATTATTTATTGCAATCTAATACAAAAATTTCTAAATCCTTGATTAAGGAAATTTTCAAACATACAGAAAAACTAAACAGAATAAACTCCAGTATACCCATCAGCGGCTTTAGTCTTTTGCCCTTCTTGGTTCATCTACCTCCCAACTTGCCCTGCCTCCAGCCACCTATACTTCTTTTCCAGGAATATTTTAAACGAAATCTCAACATATAATTATTTCACCTGTAAAAACTTTAGTACAAGAATGTTTAAAGTACTTTTCTTATGATAATTTTAAAATTTTAAAGTATCACTAATTTTAAAACCTTTATCCAATCTCCAAAATAAAACTATAAGAAATTATCAGCATTTTCAACATCTAGCCTTTAAAAAGAAAATAAAGTTGACATTCATGTAATTAACATTTAATCACAACAGCATTTACAACTTTTACATGCAAATGTAACTTGTGCACGTAATTTTTAAAGCACATAAACTGAGACTAATAATTCCTGAATTGTGCAGTTTCCTTCCTAAGTCAAAGGGAAAGGACACAGCAGATTAATCAGTCAATAGATCCTACTGACATAAAATGAAGTCCAAAAAAAAAAAAAAACCATTGCTCTATGTAAGCCCTAGAAGTGACTGAAGAATGACATGAACAAAATTCCAGGAAATTCTTTCTTCAGAAGCATATATATTCACATCAGACAGACCTAAAAGCTTCTATTTTTATAACACTATCTCATAAAACTCTAAAGACAGTGAAAATACTGGCAGAAGGAAATGGGTGATTTGCCATTACCATATAATTTTAAGACAGAATTAATGACTTACCTGATTTTCAGAAAATGGGAATTTGGGTTCAATAGAACAAATCTGATCATAATATCTAAAAAATAGAGCAGAATAAATAATTACCAGAGCTATTACATACATTTATGTAAATACAACCAGTTTAATAGAAAAATTATTTATGCTTACTTTGAGCAGTTATTTTACATTAAACAAAATCTTTTAATACGTAAACCAGGAGCTTAAAAAATGAATGCAATAAAAATCTATAAGCAAAAACTCATACCCACCACCACAGAAAAATATTTATCAACTGTTATTGGCTAAAAGCAAACTAACATCTGCTCTGAAAACCAACATGTTTCTTAAAAATACTATTTTTTACTAAAATAACTATGTTTATATCCATTGGACAAATTAGTATCTCTAGTAAACTGCCAATTAAAAACAGGTTTACCAACTTCCAAATGTTTTAGGTAAGTTAACCTCTATCCATCTCCAGCACTGCCACACAGTGCATCAAAGCTACCACTCTCTTTCAGATAGGAATCTAAAAGTTTCCTAGCCAATCTCTCCAATTCCTTTCTCATTCTTTCCAACCTGTTTTCTGCATAGCAGCCAGAATGATCACTAAATATAAAGTAGTCTTACCCCTATCAGGGTGAGCTTTCAGTCAGCAAGTCTGGCAGGGAAGGGAAGAGAAAATGGCCAGGCCAAGCTTTTTGACTGGCCTCTAACCTTTCCTCCTTTCTTTTCCTCTTATACTTCCCCCAATCCTTCACCAGGGGTATTTTTCTAACAATTATTTCTGGGGGCAAATTTTCAGCAGGAGTGGGCAACATATCTGAGACCAAGCTTTTAGCTGGCATGGCTATGAGTTTGGTTACAAATAGGAAAAACTAGGAAATTAAGTAAATACATTGAAGATAATAGAAGCTAAGTTTCTCAAGGTCAGAGACAGAAATACTTGAAAGGGCTGGGCACAGTGGACCACACCTCTAATCCCAGCACTCTGGGAGGTCGAGGCAGGTGGATCACTTGAGCCCAGGAGTTCAAGACCAGCTAGGGCAACATGGCGAAATCCTGTCTCTTCTAAAAATATAAAAATTAACTGGCCGGGCACGGTGGCTCACACCTGTAATCCCAGCACTTTGGGAGGCTGAGGCGGGTGGATCATCAGGTCAGTAAACATTTAAAAATCTGTGCTCTTGTGAAGCTTTTAGAGGAGAAGACAAAACAGATAAAAATATGATACAGAAAACAGTGGTAAGTGCCATAGAGAATAAAGAGATAAGAGGAATAAAGTGAATACACGCGGAGAGGTAAGAAGGTTGTCATTTTAAATAACATGGTTGTTTGACTACATGAAAAAAAATTTAATGGTAAAACAGCATAAAAGGCATGAAAAAGGTGATGAGGTAAGCCAAGCAGATATCTGAGAATTTCCAATCTAGGGAAAATCAAGTGCCAGTACCCTGGAACAAGAGGGTACCTGAGAAGGTATCCAGCATGGCAAGGAGACCAATATGGCCATACAGAGAACAAGGGAGAAAGCAGTTGGTGATGAAGTCAAAGAAGTAATGATGCTTTGAATGTAACTGTAAGACTTCTGAGTTTTACTATACAGTGTAAGAGGGTGAACCATCAAAAGGTTTGGATAAACAGTCACCTGACTTATTTTCATAGAGTCACCATGACTGCTGTGTAGAAAACTGACTGCAGGTATGCAAGAGCAGAAGTAGAGAGATCAGTTAGGAAGCTACTGTAGTAATCCAGTCACGAGATGATGCCAGCATGGATCAATGTAGTCCACGGTGGCAGCAGAAGTGATAAGGTCAATCTAGGCCAGGCACTGTGGCTCTGCCTGTAATCTTAACGCTTTGGGAGGCTGAGGTAGGAGGATCACTTGAGCCCAGGAGTTTGAGACCATCCTGGGAAACACAGTGAGACCTCATCTCTACACATACATACACACGCACACACACACACAATTAGCCAGGTGTGGTGGTGGGCCTACAGTTCCAAGGGGACTATGCAGGGGGATAAGGTGGGAGTTTCACTTGAGCCCAAGAGGTCAAGGCTAGAGTGAGCTTTGATCCCACACACTGTACTTCAGGATACGCCATGGCGTGAAATTTCTCAAAAAAAAAAAAGTCAATATAACCCCTTTCTTAGTTCACCCTCTATTTATAATCTCTCAGGTCCCTGGACATTTCCTTCATAGGATTTAACACAATTTGTGATATAATATTTGTAGGATTATGTTTACTGTCTTTTCTCTCAAAGGATTCTATATTCCATGATAGCAAAGACTGGATCTATTTACTTTCTGTTTTGTTGCTAGCCCCAAGCAAATGAATCAGTAAAATGCAAAGTTTTCTTCTGTCCCTCAAAAGTAAAACCTAAAATTCTGGTTTGAGAATGAACAGGAGCTATCAAAGAATAAGCATAAGGAGAGAACAGCAAGTGCTAATGGACTGAGGCAACCACACCTAAAGGTGTGTTTGGCACAGCAAGGAGGCCAATATGGCTATAGACTCAGGACTGGCAAACTTTTTCTGAACACTGATGTTCTAGACCCCGCTGGGAAAAAGCCTAAATCAAGCTTGTAAAAAGTATCTAAGTACTTATATACAAGAGAAAACCCCTGCCCTGGCCTGTACCTTTTTTGCCTAGATTGGACCATCCCAAAATGATGGCACACAGCTGCCCAGGTACCATCCGTTGGAGACATTCTCCAAAAGAAAAGTAGCTGTCTGATGTAGAGGAGCCATGGGGAGACGGGAGGAGTGACCAATATGGTCAGTTTTACTCTGCCCCAATGAGACCCAAATTCTCAAAGAGGGCCTACCGTGGGCACATGCCCCAGCTAGCTGAAGGTGAGGTAATTTGCTGAGTCACCAATTTCCAGACTGAGATTCTACAATTTAGTGCCAAGTCATTGCCAAGCAGAATATCCAATGTGTAGGCAGCCCCAGAATAAGTCTGAGCAGCAATAAAGCATGGCCACTGGCCAGCAGGGCAGGAGCTAGAAGCAAAGGGGAGAATGGAACACAGCAAACAGCTTAGCTAGGTCTCCAACACTCACAATGCTAACCCACTGGAGTGGTGCCCATAGGCCATACAAAAACAGGCAGCTGGGCAGGCCTTATTTTGCTGACCCTTGCTATAGAGTAAACAAGGAAGGCAGTAGTAGGAAACGAGGTTACTTGCTTTGCAAATGGGAGAGGAAAAGAATGGCTACACTGAATGCACTAAAATTTTTATACCCATTTTCTTCACCCCAAAGCTTTTGTGGTCAATTCACAAAACCTGAGTTGTATGGGGGGAAACAGTGCATTTATATCCTATATTTGAAAGATTAGAAGCTATGTGATGAAATCCTCAAAGAAAAATGGCTATCTTAGGACAGATTATAGAAGCTGAAATAAAACAGGAAGGCAGTCACTGAAAATCAACAATATCTGATCAATATGGAGCAAATCCCAACAAAATGAGAGATCAAGTAATACTTTACAAAAGAAAGCAGTCATTGCTAACTGCAGTTACAACAAGCAAAATGCTGTTCCAGGAGAACCAACTATGATAAGCTACTCCTTCAATATAATTCCACAGGGTATTATCCCTCACAGTTCAGCCTGGATCTCAGGTATCAAAGTTCTCTAGATAGGGAACTCAAAGAAACAAGAGAATCTACCACACCCTTCTCTTTAACATTTAGAAGCAGATTCCAGCCCAGGCTGTATCTCTAACAAAGTAGACCTAGGCTGCAAGTTTTGTACAAGTAGGCACAGCAAAAGCCAGTATGCTAAGCCAGAGAGAAAACTAGCACATTGTGGAAAATAACACTGCAAAAAAATTGGTGTCTTTATAGATTCCATTTTAGAAATGAGTAAATTTTTTTAGCCAAAACTATAAAATCCCAAATATATTTAAAAGGTATGAAGTTACAAACTTTCAAATCAGACAGCCCTGAGTTTGAATCCCAACTCTGAGCTATGTGATCATGAAAAAGTTATTCAATCTCTGAACCTTTCCTAAAGTAAGAGTAATAATACCTCCTTTAAGAGTGAGAAATAAATGATACTGTATATCAAATGCTTAAAATAGTGCCTGGACACCCAGTAGTACATGTAAGACAAATGGTAGTTATAGATTATTATTTTTCAACTATGTAGAAGTGCTTATATATATATATATGTTCTCCAGTATTTTATAAAACTCAACCACTTTAGCACAAACATACGATAGTTCAATTTAAAAATCTCATGGGGAAAAAAAGACTAGGAAATAAATATATTTCTTTGAAAATATCACAAATAGGTACAGGACAAATTCTCATTAGAAATTCTAGTTTAAAAAAAAAATGCCCAGGTATGGTGGCTCACACCTGTAATCCCAGCACTCAAGGCAGGAGGATTGCTTGAGTTCAGGAGTTCAAGACCAGGCTGGGGAACATAGCAAGACCTCCTCTCTCCTAAAAATTTAAAAATTAGCCAGGTGTGGTGGTACACATCTACTTGGAAGGCTGAAGTAGGACTGCTTGAGCCCAGGAGATGGAGGCTGCCGTGGGCTATTATGGTGCCACTGTACTTCAGCCTGGGCAACTGAGCAAGGCCCTGTCTCAAAAAAAAAAAAGAAAAAAAAGTCAAAATGTTTAAATAAAGATTAAATTACATATTTAATTTTTAAAAAGGAAATCTTTTTTTAATTTAAGGGGAAAGTGTAGGGCTCAAAAACAACCAATCCACACGGCCAAAATAATACTGCAATGCTAATTCACACAACCCTATTCAGTTCCAATCTATATTTAGGGATATGCAACTCCAGACCATCAACTAGAGGAAGAAACAAGAGAATCAGAAGAGCTGGGACAGAGACATCGGCTGGAGTTCACAGAGTCTTTGTGAACTTTATTTTCACACTTCTTTCTTCATCCAATTTAACATGTGAAAAATCATTAATCAAGCACTACTGCAGCAGAGTATGGTAAAAAGTAACTAGCTGGGGAATCAAGAGGTCAGGACCTTAGTCCAGTTCTGCCATAAAGATAGCTGTGTGGGCTTAAACCTCCTGTATAAAACACCTCAGAAGATTCTTCTTACAGATACACAAAATGATGATAGTCCTAAGTTTTCTTATTTACTAAACACCAAAAAAGTCAAAACACAGAAAAACAAATCAGATTTAAAATCTTCCCTTATGTTTCATCTATGCAGAATAAAATTACTGAGCCAAAAAGTATGGCAATAATTCCTTGAGACCAAGGACCAAGTGTATCTTTAAATCCTCCACATTGTCTCCTATAGTATGGTTCACATAGACTCTCCATTAGTATTTGGTTAACAAATTGCAGCAATATCATTATGCTAATATTATCTCACTATTGAGACAGCCAGGTGGAAGGGGGTCCCTGGGGAAACTCTAGCCAACCTGTTCCGGAGCCTTAGAAGTTCCATAGGGAGGAGCCTGGCCTGTCCTCTTCCTGTGTAGAACCTGAGATTCAAGCTGCCAGGTGGGATGCACTGTAGCTCGAACCCTGGCCTTGCCAGAGTTAATGGCCATGGGACAAGGAAAAGTCCTGCAACAATATCTTCACCACCAAACCAACAATCAGAATGCAAACAACAGTTGTGAAGTAAAACAGAATATTTTCTTTCCTGATATATAAAACACTATAATTTCTGAAAATATTTCAGAAATGACAGGACTATTCCATCAACTTCATTTTACAAATGAAAAAGACAGTAAGATGCAACCAATACAGATTGAGAAATACAGTCCTAAAATATATTAGAAAAACCAAAAAGATGGAAAACGAATTCATACAAAAAGATAGAACAAAGAAAATTTTTTTTAAAAAAAATGAATGACAAAAAAAAAATGACAAGGGCAGAAACCAACCAAAAAGTCTTGGTTTTAAACAAAGAAAAGATGGCTCCAAATCTCTGGCAAATCTGAGGGAGGAAAATCACACATAACACATGCACAACATTAGGAATAAGAAAAAAAGTCTTAACTACAGATTATGAGGAGATAACATTTTGAGAGGACTTCTATATGACAAAAAATAGCATAAACACAGTTGGGAGACAAGAAACAGATTGGAAGATTTTTGCAATACACATAATAAAAAAGGATAAATATCCAGAAAATGCCACAACTCCTACAAATCAGTAAAGAAAAAACAACTGAATAGAAAATGGGCAAAAGAAAAGAACAAGCAATCACAGAAAAAGAAACAAAGCGGCCAGTAAACATAAACTGTTCAACCTCAGCAAAATAAGAGGAACGCAAAGTAAAGGTACTATTTCTCACCAATCAGTTTAGCAAAAAGCAATAAATTAAATAATTAATCAGTGAGCATTAGCAAGGATATGGAGGAATAAAAAACTCCCATATACCTGCTGATGAGAATGTAAATTGTTATAAGCACTGCGGAGAGCTGAAAATGCAAACACCTTCCTCTTACAGTTAAACAAAGAAATCTGAATAAACACCTTTCTTTGCTCCCCACCAAAACCCACTAAAACAAGAATTCAAAAATGCAAAAGATGTACATGAACATTGACGAAAAGGATGAGAAAGGGCACAGAGCATATAAGAGGTTTCAACAAAATTTACTAAAAGGTGAAATGAGTGAATGAATGAATGAATGAAAAAGAAATCTAAAATCTAACTGGCTAAGGGGAACGGGAGCCAAAGTAGAAGCCAAATCATACTAGAGAAGCCAGAAAAGGATCTGAATTAAGAAACATGAGGTACCTCTGAAGGTAGGAGTTCAATGTAAGCACAAGGTGTGGTTGAAAATCCTTCAAAGAAACCTTCAGGCTCCCAGATCCTCTACTCTGAGGGTAGGTTCACTCTCAGAAAAAGGTCAGAGACAGCAAATACAACTAAGGTGGAGATTAAGCACTGCTAAGTGGGGTAGGGTGTGCTAATTGACTACATCATTATTGGGTTCTATCCTCTTCCTTATTAACAAAACCCTGTATCTTTAGCTGAGTACACAGCTGCTCATAATGAAAATTTCTTTTCCTAGCATCCTATGAGAAGTGGACACACATAATGGCCAGTAACAGATAGGCAGGGGGTTGTGGAATAGTTGCCAGGAAACATCCTAAAGGTTGAGCCCTGTGCCTTTCTCCCTTTCTCCATCCTACTACCTGGAACTTGGATATGATTGCAACCTGGACCTGAGAACAACATTCTAGGTTTTACACAGCAGAAAGCTGAAAGGAATCTGAACCCCAATGAACTTCACAGAACCATTACACAAGACCAGGGGTACCAGAACTACCTACCAGCCAACTTTTTACAAAAGAATAAAATCTTGGCCAGGCGCAGTGGCTGACGCCTGTAATCCCAGCACTCTGGGAGGCCGAAGCAGGTGGATCACCTGAGGTCAGGAGTTTGAGACCAGCCTGACCAACATGCAGAAACCCCGTCTCTACCAAAAATACAAAATTAGCTGGGCGTGGTGGCGCATGCCCGTAATCCCAGCTACTCGGGAGGCTGATGCAAGAGAATCACTTGAACCCAGGAGGCAGAGGTTGTGATGAGTCAAGATCACACCACTGCACTCCAGCCTGGGCAACAAGAGCAAAACTCCATCTCAAAGAAAAAAATAAATAAATAAATAAAACCTTAACTCAGATAATTTGGAATCTACCACACAGAAATGAACCTAACCCTAATGGAGGTGTCACACTAAAAATAGATGTACCTGACAGAAAGACTGCATACATGATTGTTAAGATCCCCAACCTCGATTCCCCCGGATAAAATTTAGAAAGCTGATAAGCAGACTTTTTCATGGAAGGAGACTAGAAGCTTTCTCTCTAAAGAAATCGATCACCATAAAAGAAATGACACAACGCTGATAACTGGTATAGCTGAAGTTTCAAAAAAAATAAAAAACCAGCAGGGTTCCCATCTGATCACCCTAGCTCACCATTTACCAAGGTCTAATCAATTTTTAGTAAAAGCCACTTTATAAAGGAAGAAGTATCATACAAAAAGGTTTTTTTGTTGTTGTTTTTTGTTTTGTTTTGAGACAGGGTCTCAGTATGTTGCTCAGGCTGGTCTCTAACTCCTGGGCTCTAGTGATCCTTCCGCCTCAGCTGGAATTATGAGTCCATGCTACCACACCCAGAACAAATGAGTTTTTAAGTAATCATTCTCATTATTATAATATGCATAAATATATATTTTAGGAAATTTTAATAGAACACCAACAAGTTAGTAATAAGAAGCCAAGTCTATCACTGGAGCTATGTACAGAGAAAAGGAGATCATTAACAAGGTAGGCAAAAGAAATTTTTAACTCTAAAGTCCTATAATAATGTTCTTATCATAGCTATTAAGTATCATGAAAGGAACCCTCATTAAATACAGCATGAGCTGAATAAGCATTTGCTAAAATAACACATTTACTCCACTATGTATATACCTGTTAGTGAACAAACTGCTTTTAAACAACCTACCTTGAATGGTTCTATTATGCAACGAGAGTTTTATTTCAAATAGTTGTAGCTCCTTTCTGTCATTTGATTATTTTGTCTGAGGAAGATGGCCCATTTCATGTGGACAATGTAATGAGTTGATCAGACACTGGGTCTAGTGTCCCAGTTCCCCCACTTCCTTCAAGCAACTACTATTATGAAATCTAAATTTGGTCCAAGAAAGACAGTGATGGAAAAATGGGGGAAAAGGAGGAAGCTTCAGTTAGAGACTCAAAAAAGTGAAAACTAGTTCTAAGTAAACGTGGCAAGAGAGATCAGTACATGGCAGACTGGTACTCCCAGGCATCTGATCCACCGAGCCCTGGCCGACCAAGGGCTAGGGCAGGCTGGCAGGCAGGCAGGACGAGCGGGCAGTCACAGCGGGCCTGAAGGGCGGATCCTGCTCACCAGCACAGAATGCAGACCACACCTACGCGCCCGGTCAGGCCGGGGCGGGGCGGCTCGGCCCAGGTTACAGGATTGAGGGAAGGGGGGAGACAGGAAGAGGGGCGGCGAGGGACGGCTGGCAGACAACCTATCCACCCCTGGCCCCGCGCCCACCTCAGGAGCGTCTCGAGCGAGCCTTCGTGCTTGTCCAGCGGGCGACCGACTGCGGCGCGGCGCAGCTTGCTGAGCTCCTCCGCCGCGCGGCAGTACTGGGCCTGCTCTTCCCCACCGCTCGGGTAAGTCTGCTGGATGAACTTCACCAACGGCTTGGCCAGGTCCACCTCTGAGGTCTTTTTCAGCTGCACCGAGATGAAAGTCGCCATGATCAGCGCCTCCGCCGCCGTTCGGGCCAAACAGACCGCGGACAGCTACGAAGGCCGAGAGAGAGAGGTACCGGGTTGGCGGACTGGCGGACTGACGGGCTGACGGACGTGAGCTCCGCTTGCGTTCCTGGTCCGGCCACTTCCGGGAGCGCCAGCGCAGGCGCACTGGGCGCGGGGTCCTTCGGCCGTCCGCAGTCACGTGAAGGTGTCGCAGCGGCGACGCCTTCCAGGATCCAGTTTAACCTGTACTGTGCTGTAAAATACCGACTTTCTCCGCATCTGGAATTCTTCCCTTCCTCCTTCCTGCTGCTGTAGTGTACTGAGCACTTCGACGTAAGAGTATTCCTCCACTCGAACAACTTCCTGGAGAAGTACTTCTGTCACTGCCACCTGCGAGAGTTTACGGCTGCCTCCTCGAGACGCGGCCCCAGGGTTATTGTGACCAATGAAGTTTCTTCAGCTACTGTTGATGGGCTGCTGTGCACAGGTACGGAGTGCGCAGGGAACCTAGTAGGCAAGATCCCTGCCATCGTGCATCTTACTGTCAGGTTGACACAGACCTTAAGGTAAACTGAAAAAGTATCAGGAAAAAAACAGAGTGCTTGCGATTCAGGATGTTAAGATCGATTGAAGGACCCTAATTTAAATAAGATAAATTAGGTTTTCTTCGACTAGGTGATCTGAAAATAAAACTGTATCTGTTGTTGCTGTTTTGTAGAAAGAACAAAATTTTAAATACATTTAAAACAACACCTGTAATTTGAGAAGATGCTTGATATCAGAAGAGGAGAAGAGTGGAGAGGGGTGAAGTGGCAAAGGACAGCCTCCAAACCAAAAGCCTGCAGAGGCCCTGGAGGGAAGCACTTACCATATTCCGGGAGTGGAAACGAAACGTGTGACAAGACCTCTAAAAACAGAATGGGATGAAATAAAGTTGGAGGAGTAAGCAGGCATCAAATCGTTCAAAACCTTGTAGTCCAAATTGAAGAATTTGTTTAGTATTGTATAATAAATGCAGAGGAAGTATGAAACTTAAGCAATATATATTTAAAATTTACATTTTTAAAGGCCACCTTGTAGTTCAATTGGACAGTTTGTCTTTTGATGGGATGTAGTATGTAGTATACAGTATCATCATGGTATATTCAGACAAAAATATTTAATTTGAATCTATCAAGCTTTTGCATGTAACACAGTTTATGAAAACAACTGATAGGCCGGGCACGGTGGCTCACGCCTGTAATCCCAGCACTCTGGGGGTCCAAGGCCAGTGGATCACGGGGTCAGGGGTTCAAGACCAGCCTGGCCAATATGGTGAAACCCCGTCTCTACTAAAAATACAAAACTTAGCCGGGCGTGATGGTGCACGCCTGTAATCCCAGCTACTTGGGAGGCTGAGGCAGAAGAATCCCTTGAACCCAGGAGGCCGAGGTTGCAGTGAGTCGAGATTGCACCACTGCACTCCAGCCTGGGCAAAAGAGCGTGACTCCGATTGATAGATGAGCAAAGTTAGTGATGCCAGAGGAAGTAACTAGACAGATCCAGAAGGTGAAACTTTCTGCAGGATAACTGGCCCATCTCTTCAACAATTTGTCATGAAAAAGCAACTGCTTTATGAAAAGAAATTTAAGGGACATAACAGTTTGAATTGGATGCTGGTTTGAACAGACTATAAAATGCATTTTCAGGACCATTAAAGAAATATGAATGTAGATGGACTGAGTATTGGATAAAATAGGACTGTATTGCCTTGGAAAAGATCATTAACTGAAAAGAGCAAGTCACAAAATGGTATGTATGTTACAACTCATTTTGGCTTAAAAATGCACATATATGTATTTACGTACAACAAAAAAAGATTTAGTGGTCTTATACCCTAAGGTGTTAGGAGTGGTAATCTTTGGAAGTGGAAATGTGTATTTTTTCTTTAGGTTTGCCTATGTTTTTTATTGTAACTTTCACAGTACATAGACTACTTTCATTATAGTAAAAGGTTATTTTACCACAATTTTGAGACAGAGTCTCACTCTGTCACTTAAGCTGGAGTGCAGTGGTGCAATCTTGGCTCACTGCAACCTCCGCATACCAGGTTCAAGGGATTCTCCTGCCTCAGTCTCCTGAGTAGCTGGGACTACAGGCAAGAGCCACCATGCCTGCCTAATTTTTGTATTTTTAATAGAGACGGGCTTTCGCGATGTTGGCCAGGCTGGTCTCGAACTCCTGGGCTCAAGTGATCCACCCACTTCAGCATCCCAAAGTGCTGGGATTACAGGCGTGAGCTGCTGCACCAGCCTATTTTACCACAGTTTATTAAAAATTTTGTTTATTTTAATTGTGCTATTCTAGATTAAAATAAATAGCCACCCTTGGCTGATGCATAAAGAAAGCATTAGAGAAAGGAAAGAATGGAAGCGAGGAGGCAAATCATGAGACCATTTCAGAAATAAAGGCAAAAGATCATGAAAGCTAACATTAGCCAGAGTGAACCAAACTGATAATACCTTTGAGTTTAAAATTGAAGAATTTACCAATGAACTGCATAGAAAAGTAAAGGGAGTGGTCAAGGATAGATCCTGATTTTGGGGACTGAATATCTGAGTGATTGGTAGAATCATTACCAATCGATAACCCATGGAAGATGGTTGGGGATGGGTGGTGTAGGTTGGTTGACAGGACTGACCCATTGGGAAGATAATGAAGAATCAAAATATATGAAAAGAGGAGGAGAAAGGATAACTAGAGGAAGGAAGATACAAACAGAGTGATAACTCATCAGAAAGATGAGGGACATGACATTTGTTGAGGCAGATGGCAGGTGGGGAAGGGGAAGGAAGTTAACAAGGATGTGGTTAATTTTGTGGCATTGAACAAAGGAAGATTAAGGTGATACTATCTGAAGGCTTAGAATAAAAACCAAACTCCCTGCTACAACATGATGATCTTTCTCTGCAACTTCATATTTTGCCTCTTGGTTCCTCATTTGTTACTGCTGAGTCACATTGGTCTTTTTAGTTTCTCAAACTCACCAAGATCTTTCTTGCCTCATTTGACCTAGAGTGTTTTCTCCCTTTCTTTTTATCTCAGTGGAAAAGTCTCCTCTCCTCATTATCATACTATGTAAAGTAGATTCCCTCCCTTGTTAACCTCTAGCTCAGCCATTATTTCCTTCATGACACTTATCCTAACTTACAGGTATTTTGTTTGTTGATTTAATTTTTATCTGACTTCCCCAGTAGAATGTAAGCTCCATGAAGGCAAAAATTGTGTGTTTTTTATACTAATATGTCTCTAGCACTTGGTAAAGCAGGCACTCAATAAATATTGTTAAATAAGTTTCACCTCTTGTTAAATGTATATATATATATACTCTACTTTCAAAATAACACACTTTTCCCAACAAGCTCCCCAACTAATGAGGCAATAGGCCAGTGACCAAAGAATGATCGTATATTATATGTCAATATCAGCTAGCTCATGCTCTGACAGTAAACAATTTAAGAATCTCAGTGTCTTAATAAACAGGTGTTATTTGCTCACACAAAGTCTAATATGTAACAGGCTTAGAGTTGTCCTCCAACCAGTGTCTGAGCAATCTAGACTACTTTGATCTCATAGCTCTGCCATCCCAACATAAGATTCCACTTTCACTACAGAAGAGGGAATCTATAGCATCATGCAGCGGCTCATCACTACCTCAGCCCTCCCACTTCCACTTGCATTTCACTAGCTAGAACCTTTCACATGGCTCCACCAAACTGCAATGGGACTGGAAAGGAAGAATCAGATATTAGGGAGCATTAATAATGCCTTCCGAGAGTATGTTTCACTGCTTCTAAACTTGCTTATGATGATGTTAGTTTTTCATCTATGTAATGAAATGCCATATGTTCTTATTGTGTATTCTCAGTATAACAAGTATATTCTGGGAATATTAAGTCAGTGGATTTTCCTTCTTGAAAATTCCTAGTTCTGGGCCCATCATTAATCCCACTGATTGAACCAATGGAAATAGTTGCCTCTTCGGATAAACAGAACCCTGCTGAAGGCAGCTTTGAGTTTCAAAATAGTGTGTTTCAAGTCCACATTGAGAAGATAGCCTGAAAGTAAGCACATGGACATACAGTAAAAATAAGAATACATTTAATAAAGAGTATATAATGTGACAAAATTGAAATCAACTATAACATCATATAATACATGTATTTGGGTTTAAATCAACCATTGAAAGAAAGACTTTTAAAATGACTCACAAAAGAAGACCCAATGTGATAGATTATAAAATTGGCCATAAATGTTTCCTCTCCATTTGTCATGATTTTGCAATGTGACATTGCAGATCTTCCTATCAGGAGGTGAACTCCTTTTCTCCACCTTTAAGTCTGGGTTGTTCGTGTGAGCTGCTTGGCCAATGGGGAATTAGCAGTTGTGATGCAAGCAGACATTTCAGTCATCAGGGTTTGTCCTCTCTTACTGTGCTTACAGCCCTGTGACCTCCATGTGTGCCATCTTGCCTGCTGGATTATGAGAGATGTGGTTGAGTCACTCTCCTAGCCCTAACCAACTGTTGTCAGACATAGGACCAAGTCTATCTTAGATCATCCAACCACCAGGCAACACCCTAGATGACCTCAGACATATAAGCAGGCGCCTCAGAGATCAGCTGAGCCAACCTAGACCAGAAATGTTAAGCCAATGTACAGAATTATGAACTAAATAAATGGCTGGTTTTTAAGCTACTCATTTTTGGTATGGTTTGTTATGCAACAGAAGTGAACTATCATTATGGTAGATACAAGCAATATACCTAAAACAAAATGATTCAGAAAGGCTAAATAGAAAGGAATAGACAGACATACCAAGTGCTGTGGACTGAATGTGTACCCTCAACATTCTTGAAGCTCAGTTCCAAATGTGATGGTGTTTGGAGTTGGGACCTTTGGAAGGTAATTAGGTCGTGAGCGCAGAGCCCTCATGAATAGCATTAGTGCCCTTGTAAGAAGAGACACAACAGAGCTTGCTTCCTGTGTCACTCTTCCTCATGAAAATAAAGTAAAAAGGTGTCTGTCTGCAAAGCAGTAAGAGGGCCCTCACCAAAACCCAGTCGTGTTGGCACCCTGCTCTTAGACTTCACATCCTCCGTGTTGGCACCCTGCTCTTAGACCTCACATCCTCCGTAACTGTAAGAAATGAATGTTGTTGAAGCCACCCAGTCTCTAACGGCCTGGACTCACTAAAACACCAGACAAATGGAAACAGTAAGAATGCAGGCTCGTTCTTTTGATATCAGACAATTTGGACCCAGATGGCTTAAATGTCATTAAGAACATCGTGCTAAAGGCTAAAATTATCCAGAAAAAAAAATGTAGCTAAAGGGCACAGTACAGATAAAAGTTTGAAATATGAAATTTTTGTGTTGGATAACCCAAAACATCTGTGTACCAAATAACACAGCAATCACCATCATAAAAAAGAAACTACAGGATTACATTTCCAAGTAGTAATTTCTCATCTTTGGCCAACTCTGTGAGTAGCTAAGGGAATTTGAAAAAATATTACTCAGGGATGATCCAAAGAAGATACATTTGTAAGGAAGATAGGTGGATTAAGTCTGCACTGAGCAATAATTTGTCATACCTCATTAGAAGAGATGTGGCCACGGCCAGGCACGGTGGCTCATGCCTATAATCCAGCACTTTGGGAGGCTGAGGCAGGCGGATCACTTGAGGTCAGGAGTTTGAAACCAGCCTGGCCAACATGGTGAAACCCCATCTCTACTAAAAATACAAAAAAATTAGCCGAGCGTGGTGGCATGTGCCTGTCATACCAGCTACTCAGGAGGCTGGGGTGGGAGAATCGCTTGAACCCAGGAGGCAGAGGTTGCAGTGAGCCGAGATTATGCCACTGTGCTACTGCCTGGGCGAGACTGGGTCTCAAAAAAACAGAAATATGGCCTTGTAAAATTATAGGACAGATAGGAAAGTATATGTCTTCTACCTTGTGGTTAGGCTGTACTCTCTATGAAAATTAATGTTTGTCCTTGGGAGATGACGATTCAACAGTCCCCTGCAGCACAGTCAGGAGAGCAAAGAAGTTCATCGATAACTCACAAGAGAAGTGAGTTATCTGTCCTGTACTTTTGAAACCTGGATAGTCAAAGTTCCCCACGTTCCCCACTCTAACTTGGAATATGAGAGAATTCCTCTGTCCTTACTGAGCACACTATACCCCAGAGTATTAGTCTAGCTTAGTTGTTATCAAATGGGTAATTCTGCTCTCCAGTGGATGTTTTGGTTGTCACAACTTGGCAGGAGAGGACGCTACTAGCCTTTAGTAGATAGAGGCGAGGGATGCTTCTAAACACTCTACAATATACAGGACAGTCTCTCATAACAAAAATATTATCCAGCCCCAAATGTCACTAGTACTAAGGGTAAAATTCACTTGAAAAGCGTATTGCTCAGAATAGCCTTCAAATTTTGAGAAATATACTGCTAGGGGTATAGTCTGATCTATTTGCAAGGGATGGGTTGTTCCGAAGAATGAAGTCTTGCTTTGAGAGGTGAGAAGAAGGAAGCATTGTTGCAGACATGTTGGTGCCTAAGAATAGGGGAGAAAAATAAGGAAGTGGACTACACCAATGAGGGTTGAACTTCTGGAGGAATTTTCCGTTAAACTAAAGAGAAAGTCATTGCCATTTTCTTTGTTGACCCATCCCTCATTAAAGGCAGAATGAAGGAACAAGACAGCAAAGAATGTGACTGACCCCATGGAAAGGAAGCTGAATCCTATCCTGGGGACTCTGTCTAGATGTTCCAGGTGGTAACCAACAGCGACATGATATAGCGGTTTATGCAGACTTCTCCACACATGTGAGGAGCAAGCTTGGAAGGTCAAGGGGTTTGATGTAAGTTGCTCTGTCTAGTAGGTGTTGTGGTTCTTCTACCTCGCATATACTTTCACCCATTCACCCCTCTCTGAGTTAGTATCCTGATCTCACCTGGGTGTCCTCACCTCTCCCTCTTTGTTCTTTGTCTTAAGCCTTAAGGGATAAGGATGTGGCTCAGGCCTTAGATCATTATCGTAATCCTGTCCTCAAGCTCCAGTAGTACAGAAAAAAAAAAAAAGACCCAATTTTGACTATAGAGATACAAAAAGAGGTTTCCTAGAGATAACAGAGAAGGAAGCTTCTTTGCTCTTTTGAGAGAATTTCTGAAAGTGACCTCTCTCCCTAGATGTGGCTGAAAATAAAAACGTATCTTTGTGTATTAGGGTTCTTGCACACAATAGGAATGAACTGTAGATAGTTTAAGCAGAAAGCAAATTGATTGGAGGATATCAGGGAGTTCACAGACTCTATGGGAATGCCAAAGAATCCGGCTTTCCCAGAGAGGGCCACAAAATAATATGTCCTATTGCAGAACTGCTCCAGAGAAAACACCACTGTTGCCCCCATTGAGCACAAATACGCCACTGGCAAAGGGTGCTGGGCCCTAGGGACTTTCACCTGAACCTGCAACTGCTGCTTCTGGAGATAATACTGCCACTCTTGCCAGGAGGGTTTCTGCAGGGTGCTTATGTCTTCATGTCACCAGATTTCACAGAGCTGCAAGGGAGACTGGGAAACAGAATTTCTGAATTTCACATTGAGGAAATAAGGACTTATAAGATGGAGAACTCTCCATAGGAAAGGTTTTCAAAGGTGCCTTGTGGCCATAAAGAAAGCATTTGTCCACTATACCTTAGGAGTTGTTGTCAGCCATCTTGTGGCCTTGATAGGGAATTAACCTGATGTGCCAGAAGTCAGAAAACAGAGTTAGAAAGAAACTGGGTGGATGATAATATCTCTGAGATACTGAATCAAACCGCAGGTGAAGTCCATTTTATTGCTGGGATCTCAGTCCATTACCTAATAAATCCCCTCCATTGTTTAAACATGTTTGAATTGGGGTTTTTTGTTTTGTTCTTTACAAATGACTGCATCCTAATTGATACAGTATACAAACAAAAAATCATTAGAAAACATTCCTAAATTCTTAGTGATGGCATTACTGGATTATAGAGTATGTGCATTTTAAATTTGGATATATGTTATGCTAGATTACCTTGCAAATTTTTGCACAATTTTTTATTTCTACTAACAATTTTTGATAGTTTTCTCATACCCTCACTAATACTAAATTCTATCCTACTTTTTAATATGTATTAACCTGTTAGTTGAAAAGTAGTGTATCATTGTACTTTTAATCTTTATGTTTAATGAATGGATTATGAGTGAAATCAAAACTCTTTTTTAAGTTTTATCAATATTTCTCTTAGCTGCTTATTTGGGACCTTTTCCTATCGGATTACTCATCGTAATCTTATTGACTGATAAATACTCTTTATTTAAGAAAATCATCCTTTTGTCATATATCTTGCATTGCCATTTTGTCATGTGCCATTGGGGGGGGTGTGTGTGTGTGTGTAACATTCAAATTGACTAGGTGTACACAGTACATGATGTTTTCTCTGTGTTTTTATTCTTTCATGTTAAGTTCAGGAACAGAGTCCAAAGGATCAATCCTGCTTATAACTGACTTTAAGAAAGATTGAAAACTCTCCAGTCCACACAGACACCAGCCTCTGCTACCTCTGCCCCACAAGGTGTCACTGTTGAGACACAGAATACCTGCTATATCAAGACCTTTCACAAGATGGAGCTATTAAAATTTAAATGCTCTGACAATTTGTGGTTCCAAAGTTAAAAACACAAAGTGCTTTTTTCCCTAGGACACACCTGAGATGCTAGAGTAAAATTTGTAGGAACTGAGCTAGAAACTTGTCGTTGCAGCCAGTAATATTAAGCCCAGGTAAGCAGTCTAGGCTGCCGTCTCCATGGTGAATTTCTCCTGCCTTTTGCTGCCCTGTCAAGTCCAGGCCACTTCAGTCCAGAGATGATATAGTAACATTAACCTTCCTAAAGGAAGTGGTCAGGGTCTCAGTAACTGCCTTCCCAGAAGCTTAGTCTTTGGGAAAATTTGCTGATTTTCTCCTAGCAGCCTTCAAACTTTTTGTACCAAAGGAAATGATGAAAAGAGCTGCATTGTCAGTTCCCAAATGTCCAGCTGCAACCTTCCCCTTTGTTTCCTTACATCTACCTAATTAAAACGATCCCTTGGTATGTCTCCCAGAACAAAGGGCTATTGGAGGATCTCCACTAATGGGGTTGCTTATTTGAGGTGGTTCAGTCCAGTGAATAAGAGTGTCTGAAATCCTGACTGCCAGAGTTTAAACTGAAACTATAATATTTATCAGCTGTGTCACTTTAAGACATTCACTGAACATCTCCAAGCCTCAGCCTTCACATCTAAAGATAATAAAGAATACTACCTACCCCAAAGGGCTATTGTGGGAATTAAATAAAATATATTAAATACCTGACAGGTTACCTGGAACACAGTAAGTACTTAATGTCAGCTACTGTTGCTTTTTTTCTTTTAAATTTTATCACTGTCATTGCTGAAAGCCCCTTTTTCTTTTTTCTTCTTCTTAATAGAAATGGAGTCTTGCTTTTTGCCCAGGCTGCTCTTGAGCTCCTGAACTCAATTGATCCTCTTGCCTCAACCTGCCAAAGTCCTGGAATTACAGGTATGAGCCGCCATTTCTAGCCAAAAGCCCCTCTTTTTATCTCCTCAATGTTTAGAAGTAGAAATAATTTATCTCTAGAAAGAAAACATTCTATTTTAAATGATGGACAGAGTTCAGAGAATTTTGTTTCTCACCAAATCTCATTTCAGTTCCCCATGAGTCAACTTCTTACCAATAATGACCACTTTTTATATGGTAAATTTAATACTATGTCTTGCTGTTTAAAAAAACTTTAAATGAAATTAACACATTTATTTGAGCAAAAGAATGATTCATGAATTGGAAGGACCAAGATCAAAAGAGCTATGGGCTGTGCTCTGGAAGCAGCTGCCTTTTATAGGCCGAACACAGAAGCAAAGTAAAGAAATTACCTGAATTGCTACAGTTAAGTGTTTGCCTTATTTGGGTATAGTCTGACGGGAGACCCCTAGTTATATAGCCAATCCACTCAATGGCTATTTGTGTTTGTTTAGGGCTGTGTTTTTGTCTATTTAAGTCTGTTATAAGAAACACCTCTAAATTAGGCTTTGGGCTGGGCGTGGTGGCTCATGCTTGTAATCTCAGCACTTTGGGAGGCCGAGGCAGACAGATCACTTGAGGTCAGGAGTTTGAGACCAGCCAGGCCAACATGGTAAAACCCTGTTGCTACCAAAAATATAAAAAATTAGCTGGGTGTGGTAGTATGCACCTGTAATCCCAGCTACTCGAGAGGCTGAGGTAGGAGAATCATTTGAACTCGGGAGGCAGAGGTTGCAGTGAGCTGATATCGTGCCACTGCACTCCAGCTGGATGACAAAGCGAGACTCTATCTCAAAAAAATACATAATTAAATTTTAAAAAATAAGACTTCAGCTTATGTAAGGGCTCAGGGTGCAGAGACAACCTCAGGCTAGTGGCCTTATTTGCTTTAAAACTGCTGAAACATCCCACTGCCATAGGAAATTTAAGCCAATTTTATATTATTGAGTATTTAGGTTGTTTCTACTTGTTTTTTTTCTTTTCTTTTTTTTTTTTTTTTGAGAGAAACAGGGTCTCACTCTGTCACCCAGGGTGGAATGCAGTGGTGCAATCATAGCTCACTGTACCCTCAAACTCCTGAGCTCAGATGATCCTCCTGCTTCAGCCTCCCAAGTAGCTAGTACTACAGGCACACACCACCATGCCCAGCTAATTTTTAAATTCTTTATAGAGATGTGGTCTCATTATGTTGCCCAGACTGGTCTTGAACTCCTGGCCTCAAACAATCCTTATGCCTCAGTCTTCTAAAGCACTGGCGTTACAGATGTGTCACCCCACCGGACCTGTATCCACTTTCTTAATGTTGTAAACGACATGGCCAAATGGTAGTTAACTCTTTATGCACATTCGTCATTCATTATTTTCTTGGTGGAAAAAATTCTAAGTACTGATTTTTTTTTTTTTTGAGACAGAGTCTCACTCTGTCGCCCAGGTGCAATAGTGTAATCATAGCTCACTGTAGACTCAAACTTTGGGCTCAAATGATCCTCCTGCCTCAGCTTCCCCAGCTAGGATTTATAGGCACATGCCACCATGCCTAGCTCATTGTTTTATTTTTTGTAGAGATGGGGTCTCACTATGTTGCCCAGGCTGGCCTCCAACTCCTGGGCTAAAGTGATCTTCCCACCTCAGCCCCAAAGTGCTGTGATTATAGGCATGAGCCACTGTGCCTAACCAAACATGGACATTTTTAAAAGCTTTTGATCTGGTTTACAAAATTTTGCCTCATCTAGAAGAGATGGTTGACTGCATTTCTAAAAGCAGTGTATGTAAGTGCTGAATTCTTAACCAACATTAACTATTTTGAGGTTTTTTTTAATCTTCACCAATTAAAAAGGTGAAAATTTGTTTCTCACAGTTTTAATTTACATTTATTTCATTTCTAGTAAGGCTATGGATTTTTAAATGTTTCTTAGCCAATTATTTATGCTCTTTTATACTTTTTTCTTTTGTTTTTCTTTTCAGTTCTAGACCTGCAGATGTACTCTTCTGAATTACTATTGTGAATGTTTCTTTTGGAGAATTTATTTTTTCTTGTAAGAGTGCTTTCTATTATAAGAGTAATAGCCCTTTATTTTTCATGTTGCAAATATTTTCCCCAATTTGTTGCTTGCATTTTCATTATATTTATGGAATTTTAAAGCACCAGGTTTCTGACATGTGGAATTTTCTACTCTTATAGACTCATATATTGTGAAATATCAGAACATTAGAGACAAACAGATAATGCTCTAAGTGTCTGAAGCAGAGGAGAAAACAGGCCATGTATAAGGAATGATAATAAAAATGACTCTGGGCTTCTCAGCAACATTTGAAGGAAGAAGACAATGGGAAAGTGTCTTCAATGTAAAGGAAAATGCCTTCCAACCTGGAATCCTATAACCAACCAAACTGGCAATGTGAAGATTGACTATAGACACTTGCAACATCTCAAAAAAACTAGGCTGGGCACAGTGGCTCATACCTGTAATCCCAGCACTTTGGGAGGCCAAGGCGAGCAGATCACTTGAGGTCAGGAGTTCAAGACCAGCCTGGCCAACATGGTGAAACCCCGTCTCTAATAAAAATACAAAAATTAGCTGGGTATGATGGTGGGCGCCTGTAGTCCCAGCTACTTGGGAGGCTGAGGCAGGAGAATTGCTTGAACCCAGGAGGCAGAGGTTGCAGTGAGCCAAGATCACACCTCTGCACAGAGTAAGACTCCATCTCAAAAAAAAAAATCTGAAAAAAAATTATTATTTGTATTGATTTTCTTTGCTGCTATAACAAATTGCTACAAACTTAGTAGCTTAAAAGAACATAAATGTGTTCTCTTACAGTTCTGGAGATCAGAATTTCTAAATGAAGATGTTGGCAGGACTGTTTCCCTTCCAGAGGCTCTAGAGGAGAATCCATTTCCTTATCTTCCTTCCTGCCAGAGGCTGCCTGCATTTGTTGTCTTGTGGCCCCTTCCTTCATACATCTGTATTTAAAACCAGGACATCTCTCTCTTCTCTCTGTCTCTCCCTGTCTCTGTTTGTCTGTCTGTCTCTTTCTCTCATACATACATGCACATGCACACATATACCTCCTACTGTCCTATTATAATAAAAATGGACCTCATTACTACATGGGGCCACCCAAATAATCCAGGATAATCTCCCAATTTAAACATTCTTAATGTGATCACATCTTCAAAGTCTCTTTTGCCATTTAAGGAAACATTCACAAGTTTTAGAGATTAAAATGTGGACATTTTAGAGAACCAATATTCTGTCTACTACATCACACAATCACATTACCTGTACTAAGATAAGAGAGTAATCTGAGAAAGAAGAAGATACAGAATACAGAAAATAAGAGATTCAACACAGAGAAAAGGAAAAGACTCTCCATGCTGGTGGCGAAGTCGTAATATTCAAATGACAACTGCACGGCAGTCCTGATCGGGGCAGTGTGATATGAGAGATAGCCATGTCAACTGCTGTCCTTCCCATGTTTCTGGCGTTGTAACGTACCTTTAACTTGATGGATATGCTTCACCAAATAGGGAATAAATCTAAATATAGAAAGATAGATCAAGGACCCAGAGAATCTAACTAGAACCATAGAACCATATGGCTAGATAACAAAAACAAGAACTAACGGAAATAAGTGATGTCAAACACAGCCCTGAAGGACTCCAGCTACTGGAATTATTAAACGCCAATAATAAGACAACTATATTTACTATGTTAAAGGACACAAAAATTATGCTTGAAAATTTCAACAGGAAACTGGAAACTATAACAAGCAACATAGCATATTTTAAAAAGAATCAGAATGGATGTGACAATGGAATGAAACCATAAACCAAGTTTAAGATCACGAATGGGTTTCTAGCAGATAGCAAACTGGAAGATATATTGAAAACAGTCATAAAACACTGCAACACTGCTGGGAATTATATTCACATATATGTAATAATGTAAACACTTAATATTGATTTAACCAACTACTGTAATATAACTATGTTAAGAAGATTAAGGATAGTAGAAGACAGAATGGCATTGTAATACAGATAAATTCTCATCTACTACAATATAAAGCTGATAGATAATAGCTAAAGGTGGTATATGCCTATTGTTTACAAATTAGGTAGAGGTGTAAATGGCAGAAGAGAGAGCTAAAAGCATAAAAAAAATTGTCTCTAGGAAGGAGGAAAGAAAGTAGAGAGGGATGGGGAAGATAAATGCTGCATTTTATCATTACCTTTTTGGTACTACTTGACTTTTTAAAATCTGTATTATTTTAATAAAATAAAATTAAAATTAAAAAATAAAGATAAAAAAGCCATAGGACAGCTTTGCACAGTGACAGTATCGTAGCCAATGAGGTTTATCCAAGGCGTGATTATTGCTAATTGAAAACTTTTCCCAATACCCCACCATGACAACTTGAAATATAGTCGGCATTGGCAATTTTTGATAGTCTCTATGGAGACTGAATTTTTTTTAAAAAAGCCATAGGACTGGATGAGACCATGAAAGAGACAGATAAACACACACACACACACACACTATATATATATATATATAGATATATATATATCTATATATATATATATATAGTGGTCCCTCCACAGGTCCCTCCAATGTTTAGAGGTCAGGTAAACAAAGAGGAACCAGCGGAGACAGCGGCTGGAACCATAGGAGGAGAACTATAAGAGAATGGTGTCCTGGAGGTCAAGTGGAGAAAATATTTCAAAAAGGAGAGAATGATCAATCATGCAAAATGCTGTTAGGAAGATTGAAATTTGATTATTAAATTTGGTTTCATTAAGGGTAACCTCCAAGAGCAATTTTGGTGGCATGAAGCCTCATCTAAGTGGGCCCAAGAGTATGAGGGTGGAAAGTAAAGATGATGGCAGGAAAAGCAACTCTGTGTTAAGGAAAAGAGAATGGGAACTGATGGGCCAAAAGAGGGTTTTGTCTATATAAGTGTGAGCCTGCATGTATGGTTTCAAATTTTTAAAAAAATTTTAGCCAGATGTGGTGGCTCACACCTATAATCCCAACACTTTGGGAGGCTGAGGAGGGCAGATCACTTGAGTCCAGGAGTTTGAGACCAGCCTGGACAACATAGGGAGACTTTGTCTTTACAAAAAAAAATACAAAAAAAAATACAAAAATCAGCCAGGTGTGGTGGAATGTGCCTATAATTCCAGCTACTGGGGAGGGTGAGGTGGGAGGATTGCCTGAACCTGGGTAGGCGGAGGCTGCAGTGAGCTGAGATTGTGCCACTGCACTACAGCCTTTTTTTTTTTGAGACAGGGTCTCACTCTTGCCCAGGCTGAAGTGTAGTGGTGCAATCTCAGTTCACTACAGCCTCCACCTCCCCAGGTTCAGGTGATCCTACCACCTCACCCTCCCCAGTAGCTGGGTCTACAGACACGTCATCATGCCCAGCTAATTTTTGTAGAGACAGGGTTTCACCATGTTGCCCAAGCTGGTTGAATAAAAATATTTGAATGTTGATGAGTATGAACTATTATGTTATAGGTTAGAAACATGATTAATATGCATTTATTCCTAAAATAAATTCTACTGAGTCAGACAGTATCTATCAGCTCCAGTAGCAATAAATAATAATTGCTAAACAGGTATTATTAAAACCTTAAAGAGACAGCTATCCTATTTATGGCACACCGTAGGCACTCAGCAAACATTTGTTGAATAAATAAATGTTATGCTGGCATTGTATCTGCTTTGCCCATCTAAACTGTATAACTGGCTAACCAGAATTTAAACTGGACTAGAAAGCTTCAAAATCTCTTTAAAGAGATATACTGCTACTTATGTAAAAAAGAGCCCCCAAGGCCACGTGCGGTGGCTCATGCCTATAATCCCAGCACTTTAGGAGGCGGAGGCAGGTGGATCACGAGATCAAGAGATCGAGACCATCCTGGCCAACATGGTGTAACCTGGTCTCTACTAAAAATAGAAAAATTAGCTGGGCGTGGTGGCGCACGCCTGTAGTCCCAGTTACATGGGAGGCTGAGGCAGGAGAATTGCTTGGACTCAGGAGGCAGAGGTTGCAGTGAGCAGAGATCGTGCCACGGCACTCCAGCCTGGTGACAGAGTAAGACTCCATCTCAACACACACACAAAAAAGCCCCCAAAACATGAACTGAACCAGGAAGGGATATTTGACATGAAACTGGTTTAAGCCATCATTCATGTTGTTTCTAAGAAATACACTGCCAGATTCATTGAAGAAGAATTGAATTAGGTAATGGCAAACCAGTTGCAATAATGAATGAAATTTACACAAAACCTGGGGCAGAGATGTGGTTCAACCAGATACAGGAGCTTTGAAAGGAACTATTTCAACCTGGCCCCAGGTAAACTCATGAAACTGGCTTGGTCCATCTGTGTGGCCCCTAGACCCACCTCACTCCTTCAACCTTTTTTCTAGGCTAACAATCCCCTCCTGTTTTCTCCACTCTCACCCTAATGTTTCCAAATTACAAAGAACATATGTAGTATGCTGAAACTATCACCGAAGATACCTCTAATTCGTGTATCAAAATAGCCTCAGGGTAAATTCCCCAGAGACAGCACACAGCCCCTGAGTTTAAATATGCTTTGGTATTTTCTCTGGAAGAAATGATCATGATTTCTGGCCTTTATTTTCTACTTTTATCCCAAATGTGTGCTTGCTGAAAGCCCGCTTTTTCCCTCAAGTATTGTACAGGTGGTTAGAAATTGACATGGATCTTGTAGGGGAGGCAGTGCAGGGAAGTAAGCTCTTTATGTTCAGTAATCACACAACAGCCCTTGAATTCAGGGATTATTTGCTATGTAACCAAGAGCTCCTAAACAACGTTTGCCTAGGAAAGAAGATAATCTGATGCAAAATGAATTTCTTTGGCAACTTATTTAGAATCGCCTGTTCCTGCATGATTAGACCTATCCATGATTCCCATTCTGACCAATATTTTACTGCTTCACTGCTAGAGGGTACAATGTTGCATTTTTAATTCAGTACGTTATATGTAGTATATATTCAGTCTTAACTCCTGAAAGGGATTACTGAAGACAATAAATCACTGTGCTACAGCATAATACAAGATAGCCCTTAAATATTGTGTATCTGGATCTGACATCTGGAACTGCTGCAGCCATCTATGTCCACGAAGAGAAGGATAAAATAAATTTTGCTGAACTTTGAGTATGTGCATTCGGATTTGCATGCTGCATAACCCAGAGCTCCAGAAGATGGAACCAAAGTAACCACTTTTCAGAAAGCTCATCAGAATCAGTAGGAAAGATGCATGATGATAAATTTGTGCCTATACTATCTGGATTCAACAAACTGACTTGGAGCATAACAACTGTGCCAAACTCCACTATAACCAACCAACTTTGAGCTGACAATCCAAGTTGGGTTGTTTAAACCATGCAATCATTTTTCCTTGTGAAAATGTGTGATTTCTGCCTTTAGAGGTCCCATCCTTGCCTTTCGTTGGAGACACAGGCTTCAGAAGTCTGTGCTTCCTTTCATATACTGAAAAACGTGTAAACATTAAAGACTTTACACTAAAATTGTATTCAAATTATATCTTTTCAGCTAAAAACTTACTCTGCCCCAGAATCTCTATTTTTCTTTTGTCTGGAAGTGAAAACTGTTATACCAAAGATGGCAAAGCAGAAAAAACGAGGTTCCTTGAGGATATCCATATGTTACTAACTATGAGCCCTGCTACCTCTGGACTTCTTGTTATGTGATACAATAAATTTCCTTTTTTGTTTAGGCCACATTCAGTTGAGTTTTCTTCTATTTGTACCAAAAGCAAAAGAACTGAGACACCTTATTTTATTGCTCCATCAAAAAGAGTTTCTCCCACTCCATCACACACTGCTCCTTTATCCTCGTTTATTTCTCTTTATATGACCTAATCACTACCTGAAACTACATTATATATATATATTTGTTTGTTTGCTTGCTTGTTTGTTTACTTGTTCATTGTCTGTGTTGCCCACTGACATATAAGCTCGGTAAGGGATGGAGACTCTGCTCCCAAGCTCTCTCATGTGGTTGTTGTTAGCCCTCGGTTCCTAACTGGCTATTGGCTCGAGGCCCCGTTCCTCACTGCGCGGGCCTCTGCATGGGACTGCTGGACATGTAAGCTGGCTTCCTCAAGAACTAGTGATCCAGGAGAAAGAGAGATAGCAGACACCCCAGACAGAAGCCACAGCCTAATCTCAAAAATGACATAAAGCTCTGCAGTCAGACTCCAGGGTTTGAGTCCTGAGGCCCATGGATCACTTAATACTGTTTGCCTTAGTTTATACATACATAAAATGGGAATGATAATATCTACTTTTTGTCGAAGACTAAAATAGCTAATATATATTAAAAGCTTTGAATGTTATGATATTTATAGGTGAATTATAAGATATCTGATATTTGCTTTAAATACTCCAGAAAAAGAATGGGTGCGGTGAATAATAGTGATAGATAAATAGGTATACCAAAATGTTAAAATGTTGATAAATAGTTGAAAGTGGATAATGCACATACAGAGGCTCTTTTTGCTTTTTTCTTTATTTCTTAAGTGTGAAATTCTCCATAATAAAGTTACGTAAGGCTGGATGCAGTGGCTCGTGCCTGTAATCCCAGCATTTTGAGAGGCTGAGGCAGGAGGATGACTTGAGGTCAGAAGTTTGAGACCAATCTGGCCAACATGATAAAACCCTGTCTCTACTAAAAATACAAAAAAAAATCGCCCAGCATGGTGGCACATGCCTGTAATCCCAGCTACTCAGGAGGCTGAGGCAGCAGAATCGCTAGAACCCTGGAGGCAGAGGTAGCAGTGAGCCAAGCTCACACCACTGCACTCCACCTGGGTTACAGAGTGAGACTCTGTCTCAAAAAAAAAAAAAAGGTTACATAATTGTTTATATAAAGTGTGTATAATAGTACCTGGAACATTAAATAACTCAATAAATATTAATTATGACTTTTTTTTCTTTTGAGACAGAGTTGCTCTCTGGCTGGAGTGCAGTGGGACAATCTTGGCTCACTGCAACCTCTGCCTCCTGGGTTCCAGTCATTCTACTGTCTCAGCCTCCCAAATAGCTGGGATTACAGACATACACCACCATGCCCTGCTAATTTTTTGCATTTTTAGTATAGATGGGGTTTCGCCATGTTGGCCATGCTGGTCTCGAAATCCTGGCCTAAAGTGATCTGCCCACCTCAGCCTCCCAGAGTGCTAGGATTCGATGCATGAGCCACCATGCCTAGCCAGTTATTACTCTTAAAATGCTGGTTCATCAGATTTTTCTTTATTCAAATGCTATAATTTCTTGCCTACTGGGTCTTTATACAAGTATAATTCTTAAATAAGTTAGCTTATGTCTTTATAATGTTTGTTTAAAAATTATCAATGCATTCAGCTATAATAATCTTTCTACCAGTGCCCAAGTAATCTTTGCAATGGCAAAAATGCAGATAAAATCTCCTATGTCTTATATGCCATATATCCTATGAACCACAAGAGGGAGTCTATGTCCAGAAACATGCAAAAAGTAACTTAAACTTTTCATGAAAATTTGTATGAATTTCAGTTACCCCTTGAACAACACAGAGTTAGAGGTGCCATATTTTTAGTACAGATGGTTTTGCCGTATTGCCCAGGTTGGTCTTGAACTCCTAGCCTCAAGCGATCCACCCCTCTTGGCCTCCTAAAGTACAGAAATTCAGGCATGAGCCACCCCACCCAGCCTTTTCTCTTAATACATAGAAATTTTACCTATATGGCCTGGTGTGGTGGCTCAAGCCTGTAATCCTAGTACCTTGAAAGTATTACAAGGTACTTTCAAGGTACTAAGAAAGGCCAAGGCGGGTGGATCACTTGAGGTCAGGAGTTGGAGACCAGCATGGCCAACATGGTGAAACCCCGTCTCTGGTAAAAATACAAAAATTAGCTATGCATGGTGGCACATGCCTATAATCCAGGCTACACAGGAGGCTCAGGCAGAAGAAGCACTTGAACCCAGGAGGCAGAGGATGCAGTGAGCTGAGATGGCGCTACTGCACTCCAGCCTGGGCAACAGAGGGAGACTCCGTCTCAAAAAAATAAAAAAGAAATGTTCCGTATCTGTTTATGGAACAGGTAGATTTGGATCTAACTTTGGTTATAGTAGAGCCTTTTTAAAAAAAACATCCAGTGGGCTGGGCGTGGTGGCTCACACCTGTAATCCCAGCACTTTAGGAGACTGAGGCAGGTGGATCACCTGAAGTCATGAGTTCAAGACCAGCCTGACCAACATGGAGAAAGCCTATCTCTACTAAAAATACAAAATTAGCCGGCATAGTGGTGCATGCCTGTACTCCTAGCTACTCAGGAGACTGAGGCAGGAGAATCGCTTCAAACCAGGAGGCAGAGGTTGAGGTGAGTGGAGATCATGCCATTGCACCCCAGCCTGGGCAACAAAAGCGAAACTCTGTCTCAAAAAAAAAAAATATCCAGCATATCAAGGTCCAATCATGGTGTACAAATGACACATTTAAGCTTCTCTGCAGTGTTAACTTTATATATCGATTTCTAATAGACATGCATTAAAAGTAAGTTATGTGGGAGTACCAACATGCATAAGATCAGTAGTGTTTCTGAGTCGAATTTTTTATTTGGCTGGGAGGAGGGAAGGTTGTAATAATTAATACAGCTTATGTTAAATCTGGGGATGTTCTATACTCCTACTTTTTATTTATATCATCCTTAAGCTTGCAGAACAAAATCATAGATATGCCCTAGAGTAGCCGGGTAAAAGGAACTTTTCTGCAGGCAAACACATATTTTTAGCATACCTGATACTTACTGTAATAGAAACAGAGTTGGTAAGAAATACTAACTGATATCAGCAAGCTCCTCCTTCTACTCTAATAAAGTGAAGCCAAAAATAGTATTAAAGACCACTTGAAGGAAGCTTATATAGGATTCTCCCAGAGCAGGAGGGATGGGAGGGATTGAATTAGTAGAGTGATGTCAGGGGATGGGGAAAGTCTGCAAGGCTGAGGGAGGCATAGGGTTTGGTGGGTTCAGTGGAGTGATTTGTGCTTAGCTCATTAAAGCTCCTAGAGGAGTATTAGGCAAGCTTAACCTTGAAGCAGCAAAGCAGCCCTCTACCTAAAAACTCAGAATGGGACAACTGGATAAAGGCCCCAGAATTGGCTGTCATTGTCCTCCCCTGTTGTGACCTTTGCCCTGACCTTACATCTCTTAAATTGTCACAGAGGAGGGAGATACCCACATTGCCTTCCTTGTAAGGTAGTGTAGTAGAGAATTTCAGAGGAATTCCAAGACATGAATCTTGTCTAGTACTTAAAGAAGATAAGGCAGGAAGGCATAACCACTCATTATTGCAAAGTGAGGCATCTTTTTCTTTAAGATGGAAATAGCTTTACTGATTTTTATGATTATAAATGTAACACATGTGCACTGCACTTGATCTTAGCCAAAAGGCAGAGAAGTGATAACACATGTGCACTTCAAAAATGCAGAAAATAAGGTAAATATGAACTCTGTATTATTTTAGTGGAATTAGTCTATAAATGCTGTTTGATAGACTGCTTTTTTCAACAATAATATATTTTAAACATCTTTCCATGATAATAAATACCATTATGGCCACAGGGTATGTCTTTGTGTGAATGTCATACTTAATGCCTATTGGCAAAAATTCAGACTGCTTACAGTATAGTTTCTAAATGAAGAAATAGTGATACAATAAACATAGAGCTTTGCACATTGATTCAATTATTTTCTTAGGTTACATTTCTGGAATTGGAATTGTTAAGTCAATTATTACATAAATTTTAAAAATCTTGATGCATACTATCAAATTGCCTTCCAGAAATTTAGTACCAATTTGTCAGTAGGAGACTACTGACAGTATCTATTTTCTACATCCTTATCAATTCCACACGTTGTCATTTTCAACAAATTTTATTCCTTACTCAAAATTATAAGAAACTTCTAAGCCCTAAATACCAACAATATACTTTTTTAATAAGTTTATGAAACAATAGTATAACAGTAGTCTATCAAACAATTAACTTTTTTTTTTTTTTGGAGACATGGTCTTGCTCTGTCATATGGGCTGAAATGCAGTGATACAATCATAGCCAGTGTGAACTTGTCTCTACAAAAAATAAAAAATTAGCTGGGCAAGGTAGGGCACGCCTCTAGTCCCAGCTAGTCAGGAGGCTGTGGTGGGAGGATGGCTGGATCCTGAGAGGTTGAGGTTGCAGCAAGCCATGATTATGCCATGATTATGCTAATGTATTCCATTCAGCCTTGGAGACAGAGCAAGACCCTGTCTCAGAAATAAAGAAGGTTAAATTAAAATTTTTAAAAGTCCAGATAGACAAATCCATACAGAAAGAGAGTAGATTTGCAGTTGCCAAAGATTGGTAGAAGAGGGAAGCAGGAGTGACTATTTTCTTGGCTAGGTGCAGTGGGCTATGATTGTCTCAAAAAAAAAAATCAGATATAAACCTGGTTATAAGCTATAAGACAATAAGACAACACATGGTGGTTCACACCTGTAATTCCAGCACTTTTGAGAGGCTGCAGTGGATGGTTCACTTGGGGTCAGGAGTTCAAGACCAGCTTGTCCAACGTCGAGAAACTCTGTCTCTACTAAAAATACAAAAATTAGCCAAGTGTGGTGGCGGGTGCCAGTAATCTCAGCTACTCAGGAGGCTGAGGCAGGAGAATTGCTTGAACCCTGGAGGCAGAAGCTGCAGTGAGCCAAGATCACCCCACTGCACTCCAGCCTGGGCAACAGAGCAAGACCCTGTCTCAAAAAAAAAAAAAAAAAGACACAAGTCAATAAAACCATAACTTTTGCGTTAACTTCTCTACCAGAGAGAGGGAAAAAACTCATACCTTACCAAGTTTTACAAGTTAACATCTATTAATAACTTTTATAAAGTCACATTTCCTGAGCAATATCACCCTCAGGTGGGTCTGTTAGAAAATGTCTAATGTGATTTTAGAAGGCCACTTAGTAGAATTTTTTGCCTTTTGTTCAATATTTGGAAAATTTTTTCCAATATAACGTCTACTACATTTATAACCATATAATTAGACGTGGAAAAATAAAGGACAAAGACAAATAATATGCTCAATCTCTGTACTAGTCCATTCTGGGTGAACCTGAGATAAAAGATTAAAAAACTGCTCTAAAAAGCATCCTGGAGACTCAGATCGATGAATATGAGCTCAGTGTTTAATGTTGTAGATTTTCCAAATAGAAGGTTACCTAAATGCAAGCCAACTATTAAATGTAGTGCTGGTCCAAAGAAACATAATCTGTTTCAATACTGGTAGAAAAAATGGCCAGTTTAGGTCCCAAAAATTACTAAGGATTTCCAAGGCTAGCTTTTACTGTTTTAAATTTTGGCATCCATGCTGAATTTGGAATCCCTGCAAACCACAAAAAGAGACCCTCTGTAATATTGATTTTTTAACTGATTTTTTTTTTGAGGAGGTAAATACATGTTCTATAGATTTCAGAAAACACAATAAGGTTGTAGCAGACACCTATTAGGCCGAGACCCCTTTTTCTAATCTGGTCCCTTAGCTGCTCTGAAGGTTAATTGCTAATTGCTCAGAGCTGCCTCCTTTTCTAGAGAATTTCCCTGGCCAATAGGAGCTACCTCTCCTGAGAGGCAGCTCACAGCCAATGACTAACTGAGAAAGGTACAAAAGCCTGGCCCCTTTGTCTCCAGGTAGGACCAACTTTATGGAACTAGACACACTCCAGAGCCCTTCAGGGTTTCCAGTAGAAGCTAGGCTCCAGCTAAGACCACATCCCCACATCCTTGCTTGATTTTTGATCCAGGCCCTGTCCTGCTTGCTTCACTCCCCTTAGAAGAGCACAGACTCAAGAATCTCTGTCTCAGGCTCTAATTATAGGAAAACTGACATAGATAAGGACATAGAGTGAAAAATAATAATCCTTCTTGTGTCTTTCCTTCAGCCACCCAGTTCACTAAGAGGGGATAATCAAGGTTGCCAGTGTTTTGGGTAAACTTCCAGAAATACAAAAAACGTAAATGTATAATAACTGTATTAAATATATGGTTTTCTGGTTTTATACACAAATGGTATCATACACTATCACTGTCCTTTCCTTTGCCTTTTTATTTGATACTGTACCTTGGAGACAGCTCCTAACCAGTAAACATAATGCTGTTCCTTTTGTAAAGGCTGTTGAATATTCTGTTGTATGTATCTACTGTAATTAAGGTAACTGGTCCCTTAATTATGTACATATAGGTTATGTTATGCTATCAGATAATAGGTCTTATTCATTCTTTCTATTTTTTGCACCCATTAACCATCCCCACCTCTCCCCAGCTCCCCACTACCATTCCCAGCATCTGGTAACCGTTCTTCTGCACTTTATGTCCATGAGTTCAACTGTCTTGATTTTTAGATCTCACAAATAAGTGAGAACAAGTGATGTTTGTCTCTCTCTGCCTGACTTATTTCACTTAGCATAATGATTTCCAGGCCACAGTGGGTGGATCACTTAAAGCTAGGAGTTCAAGATCAGCCTGGCCAACATGGTGAAACCCCATTTCCATTAAAAATACAAAAACTAGCTGGGAGTGTGGCATACACCTGTAATCCCAGCTACTTGGGAGGCTGAGGCACAAGAATTGCTTGAACCTGGGAGGTGAAGGTAGCAGTGAGCCGAGATCAAGCCACTGTACTCCAGCCTGGGCAACAGAGTGAGACTCTGTCTCCAAAAAAAAAAAATGCTACTGAGTGTTGGATGTTGATTTTGTATCCTGCAACTTTACTGAATTTGTTTATCAGTTCTAATAGTTTCTCATGGAGTCTTTAGGTTTTTCCAAACATAATATCCTATCATCTGCAGACAAGGATAATTTGACTTTTCCTTTCCAATTTGAATGCCCTTTCTTTATTTCTCTTGTCTGATTGCTCTAGCTATGACTTCCAGTACTATGTTGAATAACAGTGATGACAAGTAGGCATCCTCATTGTGTTCCACAATGATTAGTTAAAGGTTTGGTAAGTCTTCAGTGAAAATGCCTGTGTCAGGATACTTTTTGGGGAGAAGCTCTTGAATGTTCACCCCCCCCCTTTTTCTATGATCATCAGTCTATTTATAATTTTTATCCATTGTGAGGTCAGTTTTTGTAATCCCTCATTTTGATCCAGGTTGTCAAATTTATTTTTATAGTAATATACCACGTTGTCTCTTCTGAATCTTTAAATTTTTCACATATCTATATTTAATTCCCTCATATAAATTTTTATTTTGCATGTTTATGATTCTACTGTTTTCCCTTAATGAAATTAAATAAATTTGTTTTGTTTCTTAAGAATTAAATTTTAGATGTATTTATCAGACATATCATTTTTTCAGTTTTAAATTTCTGCTTTTATCCTTATTAAATCTCTTATTTTTATTTCACTAACTTATTTTCTTCTGTTTTTTATAATGTCTTGATTTGAACATTACGACTTTACATTTTCTTCCAAGCATTGCTTTAGATGTATCTCAAATATTCTACGATGTATTTCCTCATTTCAATTTACTTTTTGATCCAAAAAATGTTTTTTGATTTGTTGGTACAGTTTTGTTACTAATTTCTAATTTAATTTCATTAGGTATAAAATAATGTTGCCTATATTTCTATTTTATTTATTTATTTATTTACTATTTGAGATAGAGTCTTTGTCGCCCAGGCTGGAGTGCAATGGTGTGATCATGGCTCACTGCCACCTTGACGTGCCAGACTCAGGTAATTCTCCCACCTCAACCCCACAAGTAGCTGGGACTACAGGAGCATGCCACCACACCTGACTAATTTTTGTATTTTTTGTAGAGATGGGGTTTAGCCAGGTTGCCCAGGCTGGTCTCAAACTCCTGAGTTCAAGTGATTCTCCTGCCTTGGCCTCCCAAAGTGCTGGGATTACAGGCATGAGCCACCATGCCAAGCCTGATTATTTTATGTGGACTGTTATATTTGTCATGCTTTGTAAAGACTTCTTGGACACATAAAAAGAAAATGTATCTTTGTTTGGAGGATATAAATTTATATAGAGTTATATAATTAATTGTTTACTAGTTAGGTCTTAAGATGTTTACATCTATTTATTAATTGAGGCTTTAGGATGTTATTAATTAGAAGTTACCTTAAGCTGTTTAAATTCGTGGTGGAAAGACACACAAAAAAACGTATTTTAAAAGAAATTTTTCAACAGACACTGAGGTCTACTTGAGGTGGATAGGTGGGTGGAGGAAGAGGAGCAGAAAAGGTAACTATTGGATACTGAGCTTAATAACTTGGGGGATGTAATAATATCTAACAAACCCCCATGACACGTGTTTATCTGTGTAACAAACCTTTACATATATTCCCAAACCTAAAATAAAAAAATTTTAAAGATATTTTTAATACTCTCTTGTTGTAGACTGTTTCTAGTATTATAGGGACAAGAAAAAATATTGCTGTTTGAAAAATTATAGTTATAATTTTTGTCTTTCGCTTTATAGGTTATTAGGGAAAACAGTACAGCTCTAACAACCAATAAAGCGAAAGACAACAATAAAGTGAAGCGTGTTCACTGATACAAAATAACCAACATTTTGTAGTATGGATGATTTAGGAGTAATGATGATTGATGATATACAGTTTTATTTTTATTTCATTTTTTGAGACAGGGTCTCTCTCTGTTATCAAGGCTGGAGAGCAGTGGCACAATCACGGCTCACTGCAGCCTCAGACTCCTGGGCTCAAGCCACAATCTCGCTTCAGCTTCCCAGTGAGAAGGGACTATACGTGCACGTCAATATGCCTGGCTAATTTTTTAAATTTTTTTTTAGAGACAGGGTCTCACTACGTTGTCCAAGCTGGTCCCAAACTCCTGGCCTCAAGGAAGCAATCCTCCCACTTCAGCCTCCCAAAGTGCTGAGATTACAGGTGTAAGCCACTGCAGTCGGCCTTCATAAATAGCTTTAATGTTTTTTTCTATAATAATACTCTAATAATATGCTAAAATTTTTGGTAAGTTTGATATATGAGGTGCTTTGGGGGAAACTGAAGCAAGACATCTTTGAACGCTTGATACAGCGGAGGGCTGCAACTACCTGGGGCAGTAATGACATGGGAAATGGTGACCAGCAGGAAAGGGCCTATTTTGGTGCTGGGAACTGAGACATGAGGTGGCAAACAAGTTGTGGGTTCAAGTTGTGGATTATTCAGGAGTGGATTTGAGATACTTTCTTCTGGAATACATTAAATAGTACAAAACCTTGAAACAAAAAGTGACAGCCTGCTAATCCATGGGTTGGTACAATCTGTCCAGTATATATCTAGGTTATGCTATGTTGTAAATAGTAATAGCTGATGCTTTATTGAGCACTTACTATGTGCTAGCCATTAGGCTGAACTCATTCTCTCTCTGTCTCTCTCTCTCTCTCTCTCTCTCTCTCTCTCTCTGAATAGATAAATCATCTAGGTCAATCATCTATAGAGAGAAAGAGAGTGAGTATGGATGATTTAGGAGTAATGATGATTGAAGATATACAGTTTTATTTTTATTTTATTTTGTGAGACAGGGTCTTGCTTTGCCAGCAAGGCTGGAGAGCAGTAGCACAATCATGGCTCACTGCAGCCTCAGACTCCTGGACTCAAGCCATAATCTCGCTTCAGCTTCCCAGTTAGAAGAGACTACACATGCACGTCAATATTGCCTGGCAATATGCAGTGATATTCATTTAATTATCACTACAACCCCATAAGGCAAGTGCTAATATAATCACTATTTTACAGATGAGAAAACAGAGACTTAAAGAATCACCCAGGATGGCACTATTGGGATTTCAAAACAGGCAATATGACTCACAGCTGGGTCTTTCAGGTACGAAAAACTAAACTAAAGAGACTTCCAGTTGTGGACAAGATGAAATACACACTTCTCATTCCTCCCACTAAGTATAGCTAAAAACCCTGAACATTATATGTAAGACAAATAAAAGGTGACTCTGAAAGATGGAGGAAAGAAAATATAATCACTTGGAACCTCAGAACCCCAAAAATGCCATACATTGTTTGCCCTGGATTTTTCCCCTCCTTGTATCCTCACCTGAGTACTGGAGAAGCTGGCAACTAAGAAATGCTGACAGACATAAACAAAAGGGGGAAAAATGCCCAGGAAAAAAGCCTGTTATTTCTCACCAAGGGACAGAACAGAAGAAATCTAGCAAGAGAGAAAACTTAGACAATAATCATCTTACCGTAGCCAAATGCCAGAGGAAAAATTGAGGTCCCCATCCCCACCCTTGTCAGCAACTTAAGAGTCCTAAACTTAAAGAGCCTAGACTTCAACCCTCATCCAGCTGACATGAGGCATTCCTCCTCTCCTCTTTCCCCAATGCTGTGATGAAGTCAGAGAAGACCAGGTGGGGTATGCAGGATTGTCATCCTAATCATGCAGCAACAAGCCCCTCCATTCTCCACATTTTCAGGGGAGGCCACGTGAAGTGCCTGGACTTTGGCTTCCACTTGGCAGTAGCAAGGCAGCATCAACCTTCCCCCAACTGGTGTGGTATCAGAGGAAACCTGCTAAAACCAAATATTTAAATGAGATCCAGGGTTTCATAACATAATAACCAAAGTATCCAGGATTGCATTTTTAAAATCATTCATTATCCCAAGAACCAAGAAGATCTTAACTAGAATGAGAAAAGACAATCCACAGATGGCAACACTGAGACGGCACTGACATTTGAACTGTCTGACAAGGATTTTAAATTCATCATACAATGAATCAATGAGAAATTCTGAACATGCTTGAAACAAATGAAAAGTAGAAAGCTTTGATGAAGAAATAGAATGTATAAAGAAGAGCCAAATAAAACCTTTAACTGAAAAAATACAATAAAATATTAAAACTCACAGGATGGGCTCAATGATAGACTAAAGAAGACAAAAGAATAAATCAATTAATTTGAAGTTAGATCAATAAAATGTAACCAGCTTCAACAACATAAAGAAAATACACTGAAGAAAAAAAAATCAACAGAGCCTCAGGAACTTGTGGAAACCAAGTTAACAAAAACCAATCAGTTGTATTATCAGAGAGGAGTGAGAGTGTGGGATTGAAAAAGTGTTCAACAAAGTCATGGCTGAAATTTTCCTAAACTTGGCATAAGACACAAACTTATAGATTTCACAGGGTAATTGAGCCTTAAACAGAAAACAACAACAACAACAAAGAAATATAACCAAAACACATTATAATCAAACTTTGGAAAACTAAAGACTGAAAAAGTTGAAAGCAATAAGAGAGAAATGATGATTTACCTGTAGGAAAAAAACAATTCAAACATCAGATTTCTCATCCAAAACCATGCAGGCCAAAAGGAAGTGGCACAAGACTTTTGAAGTGTTTAAAGAAAAGAACTGTGGGCCAGGGGTGGTGGCTCACGCCTGTAATCCCAGCACTTTGGGAGGCCAAGGCAGGTGGATCACTTGGAGTCAGGAATTCAAGAATAGCCTGGCAAACATAGTGAAACCCCATCTCTACTAAAAATGCAAAAATTAGCTGGGTGTGGTGGTGCGTGCCTATAATCTCAACTACTTGGGAGGCTGAGGTAGGAGAATAGCTTGAACCTGGGAGGCAGAGATTGCAATGAGCCAAGATCACACCACTGCACTCCAGCCTGGGCAACAGAGTGAGACCCTGTTGAAAGAAAGAGAGAGAGGAAAGAAAGAAAGAGGAAGGAAGAGAGGTAGGGAGGGAGGGAACTGTGAACCCATAATTTTACATATGGGCAAAAATAGTCTTCAGGAATGAAGGTGAAATCAAGACATTCTCATATTAAGAAAAACTAAAAGAATCTGTTACCAGCAGACCAAACCTAAAAGAATGGCTAAAGGAACTCTTTAAACAGAAAAAATTAGGGGCAATCATGAAACATCAGGAAGGAAAAAGGAACCATAGAAAGAGTAAAAATGTAGATAAGTACAACAGACTTCTCTTTTTGAGTTTTCTAAATTATGTTTGATTGTTGAAGCAAAAATTACAACATTGGCTAATGTGATTCTCAAAATATGTAGAGGAAACATTTTAGACAATGTATTGTCAATGGGGGTGGGTAAAGGGAATTAAAAGGAGGTAAGGGTTCTATACTTCACTTAAATTGGTAAAATGTTGACACCAAAAAATAAAATAAAAGGCTGGGCACAGAGGCTCACGCCTGTAATCCCAGCACTTCGGGAGGCCGAGGCAGGTGGATCACCTGAGGTCAGGAGTTCAAGACCAGCCTGGCCAACATGGTTAAACCCCATCTCTCCTAAAAATACAAAAATTAGCCAGACTCAGTGGCCGGCACCTGTAACCCCAGCTACTTGGGAGGCCGAGGCAGGGAGAATTGCTTGAACCTGGGAGATGGAGGTTGCAGTGAGCCGAGATCATGCCATTGCACTCCAGCCTGAGTGACAGAGCGAAACACTATCTCAAAAAATAAAATAAAATGCAAATCAAAAGAATACAAAAAGAAGAAAGTGATAAATTATGCCAATTCCATTTTAAAAAAAATGTAAACCAAAAAGCTGCTTTTGAAATGGAGATGTGAAAGACTCCACATTACTAAATTGCTTCATATGACAATGATAAAGCATCTTCATACTATAGGCAGACTATTTATTTTAGAGAAATGATGTATTCTATGCCTAAAGAACAGCATATAAATATATATGTGTGTCTGTCTATGTGTGACCATGTTCAAGCTTATGGCTCAACCTGTTTTCATGATCAGGTTTATGAGACTTTAATGCACTCAGCTGACAATATGCAATAGGCACTTATGGGGAGGGCATTCTCCCCACCTTGACTTGAGAACCCACACAGCTCTGACAGCCCAGGAGGTAGTAGGGAATTTGGGAGAAAGGACTCTTCTTGGCCACGAACTCTTCTTGGAGAACTCAGATAGTCAAGGAAGCTGATGAGAAGCAGGAGCAGCAGAGTGAGAGTAATTTTGTCCCCAGCATGTGAGACAACACCTGGAGAACTATGAGAAAATATAGGGCATATAAACAGGATTAAGTACTTCAGTGGATAGGCTGAGGCTCAAAGTCATTGTAATTAGAATACTAAAGAAAATGTAGCCCTATTTTTTATTTGAGACAGTCTCTCTCTGTTGCCCAGGCTAGAGTGCAGTGGTGCAGTCTCTGCTCACTACAGCCTCCACCTCCTGAGTTCAAGAGATTCTCCTGCCTCAGCCTCCCAAGTAGCTGTGATTATAAGCACCTGCCACTACGCCCGGCTAATTTTTATATTTTCACTAGAGACGGGGTTTCATCATGTTGGCCAGGCTGATCTCAAACTCCTGATCTCAAGTGATCCGCCTGCCTCAGCCTCCCAGAGTGCTGGGATTACAGGTGTGAGCCACTATGCTCGGCCAAGCTTCATTTTATTTATTTTTTTTAATTTTTAATTTTTTAAATTTAATTTACAAAACAAGTCCAGCTTCATTTTATTTTTAAGTTTAGTGAAACTTAGGCATATAGGCTATTGTTGCATTCTCAGAGGTCTTATATGACTTATTCTTCAATTCTAGGTAGCTAAGTCACTTCTGATGATAAATCGTTTCTAAAAATTATAAAAAAGAATTTTGTATATTCCCTGACTACCTCTATTCATTGTTTAAGAGATGTTACTATTTTATATTTGTTCCTACTTTTAAACCGTACTCTGACAAGATGTATTTAAATTTTATTTTCTCATATTTTGTTTTCTTTTGAGTTGGAAAACAGCTGGCCTTCATATTTATTTTTAAAATTATATTTTAAAGGGTATGATTAAATCATTATGATTCCATTAGTTGGGATTTTGTTGTTGCAAGTGACAAAAAGTCAAACTAGCTCAAATAGAAAAGGATTGTGGTTACCTTCAACTACCGTTGGATTTGGGGGCTCAAACACAGTTCTCAGGGACTCATGTTTTTCTCCTATAAACAGTAGTTATGTCAGTCTCTCAAAAACCTCTCGTTCCAACAAAAAAGCAAGAAAAGCCCTGGAGAGTAATCTAATTGGTCCAGCTTGGTTCACATGCCTATGTCTGAACCAATCACTGTTTCCAGGGAGAATAGCCAGGCCTGGTCACCTGTGAGTGAGTGAACATGGAGATCCTCACCGGAACCACTTGAAATGGCTCCCCTTCAGAAAAGAGGTGTCCTGGTAGCAGAGTAAGCGGAAACAAATGCAAATCACACCCGTATATCCAACAGATGTCTACCCACTGCTCTTGGTAATGTGAATACAGAGGTAATAAAACATGGCCACTACCCTTAATGGGCTCATTCTCTCCAATTTTCTCCCTTTTCCTTCCTTGATTCATTTGACAATTTAGTAAAGTGCTTTAACCTCATTTGTAAGGTGCTACTCCAGGTTGGAGCCTTCTGATTTCTATTTAAATAACTTTGTGATCTGGGGGTTTCCGTTTTGGAATTATACTCAAGAAAAATTTCTGAACATTTTGGGAGTCTCCCATTCACTGTGAGAACAAAAACATTTTAAATTAAAAACATTATTTGTCTACCGGGGTTGTAAGTAAAATATAACTGGTAAAATCAGAGGCTCTTTTTATTACAAGAAGTAATGTATGATCGAAGCAATTCTGGAGAAAATAATTTCAATCTAGATCTACCAATCATGGTATAGGTGTGCCTCGGGCGTGTGCACACGTCTTTTGCGTACCTTACATGTGCACATCATTCATGCTCACCCCACCCCTCCCAGGAACCTGTAGAGTCAAGGACTGTCTCAGTTATCACTAAGACTTAAATAAAAGGGTGGAGTGGGAGTAGGGAGAGGAGTGTATATGAGCTGCAAATGCCAAGACACACTATCTAATTTATCTGCCTCCTTCATTTTTAAGAATAACCATTTATAATATGACTTTAATGAATATATCAAAAAGAAAAGAACCTGAATGATTGCCTAGCCTATTTTCTTGCTTAAGGGACAGATTATCTGATTCAACTCACAAATTAATCCTTGGGCAATAACATTCCAACCACTCTTGGTAATTTATTGCATTGGGGCCAATCCCTAGTACCCAACCTAGAACTTAGTTGGATTGGAGAACAAGATGGGGCATAAATGAATGGAAGTATTAATGAGCAATAGAGGGAAAGAGAGCAAGCATAAAAGCAAAAGGGGAAAAAAAGAGTGATTTTTGAAATGAAAACAGAATTATTCAAAAAGTTATGTGATTCGATTTTTAGTTAAACATGGCAGATGAACCAAATCTATTTATTTTGCTGCATTCTAAAACTTTACCACAACAACTATACTTGAATTGTTTTTTTTGTTTTTTTGTTTTTTTGTTTGAGATGAAGTCTTACTCTAGCCCTCAGGCTGGAGTGCAGTGGCATGATCTCGGCTCACTGCAACCTCTGCCTCCTGGGTTCAAGTGATTCTCCTGCCTCAGCCTCCTGAGTAGCTGGGATTACAGGTGTGTGCCACCATGCCTGAATTTTTAATGAATTTATTGAGGTACACGTGACATTCAAACTACACACATTTAAAGTACACAGTTTTATAAATGTATGCATGTGTCTGTGTGTGTGTGTGTGTGTATACACACACACACACATATATATGTATATCCACCACCAGCATTTAAATCAAGATAATGAACTTACCTATAATCCCTAAAAGTTTCCTTGTGCCCCTTTGTAATATCTCCTTCAGATTCTTCCCACCCCATACCCTTTCCCAGGCCCCCACTGATCTGCTTTCTGGTCATTATATATTAGTTTCCATCCTAGAATTTCACAAAAATGAAATTGTACAGTTTGTAATCTTTTATGTCTGGCTTCTTTCATTCAGCATACTTATTTTAGCGTTATGTTGTAGAAGGTATCAATAGTCCATTCTTCTTTATTGTGGAATAATATTTTTTTGTATGGACATACCACACTCTCTTTATCCATTACTTGATGAATATTTGCATTGTTTCCAGTTTGGGGCTATTACATAAACTTCCTATGTATATTTGTGAGCAAGTCTTTGTGTGGATATATGCTTTCACTTCCCTTGGGTAACTACTTAGGATTGAAATGGCAGGATTGTATGATAGGTATATGTTTAACTTTTAAGAAATTGCCAAATTGGTTTCCAAGTGGTTATTTTAAATTTTACTTATTTTAATAAGTCTGCAATGGTATCTCATTCTGATTTTGGTTTACATTTTCCTAATGACTAATGATGTTGAGCATCTTTTCATCCATATGTCTTCTTTGGTGAAATGTATGTTCAGATATTTTGCCCATATTTTAACTGGGTTGTTTATTTTTCTATTATTGGCATTTGAGAGTTCTTCATATAATTTAGATACAATTCTTTATCATAATTTTACTTTGAAAATATTTTCTCTGAGTCTGTGGCTTGGCTTTCTATTCTCTTAACAATGTCTTTTGAAGAGTAGACATTTTAAATGTTATTGAAGTCCAATTTATCAATTATTTCTTCTCCTTCTCTTCTCTTCTTCTTCTCCTTCCTTTTTTTTTTTTTTAAATGAATTCTCACTCTGTTGCCCAAGCTGGATTGCAGTGGCATGATCTCGACTCACTGCAACCTTGGCCTCTAGATTTCAAGCAATCCTCCTGCATCAGCCTCCCAAGTAGCCGGGATTACAGGCATGCGCCACCATGCCCAGCTAATTTTTGTATTTTTAGTAGATATGGGGTTTCATTGTGTTGGCCAGGCTGGTCTCGAACTCCTGATCTCACATGATCTGCCTGCTTCAGCCTCCCAAAGTGCTAGGATTACAGGCATGAGCCACTGCACCCAGCCTCTATCAACTTATTCTTTTATAGATTGTGCTTTTGACATTGTATTTTACAGGTATCAATAGGTTGTTGGAGGCAGAAAAAAAAAAGACATTATATTTAAGAAATCTTTGCCTAGTCAAAACTCAAAAATTTTCTCTTATGTTTTCTCCTGGAAGTGTTATAGTTTTATAGTTTTACATTTAAGTCCGTGATCCATTTTGAGTTAATTTTTGTATAGGGTACAACCCATTAATTGGAGTTTTTTATTATTAATTAATTAATTAATTTTTTAGAGACAGAATCTGGCTTTGTCACCCAGGTTGAAGTGCAGTGGTGCAATCCTAACCCAATGCAGCCTCCAACTCCTGGGCTAAGTGATCCTCCAACTTCAGCCTCCTGAATAGTTAGAACTACCAGTGCGTACCACCACACCCAGGTTTTTTTCTTAGAGCTGGGATCTCACTATGTTGCCCAGGCTAGTCTCAAGTTCCCAGCCTTGAGCAATCCTCTAACCTCAGCTCCTAAAGTGCTGGGATTCCAGATGAAAGCCACTGTGCCTGGCCAAAGGCTTTTTAAAAAAATTTTTTGTTTTGTTTTTGTTTTTTTGCATATGGATGCCCAGTTGTTCCTGTAGAGGCATTTGTTGAAAAGACTATAATTTCTCCACTGAATTGCCTTTGCATACTTTGGGAAAATCAGTTATCCGTATATGTATGGGTCTATTTCTCTTCTTTCTATCCTGTTCCATTGCTCTATTTGTCTCTCTTCATGCCAATACCACCCTGTCCTGACTTCCATAGCTTTATTACTTTTGAAAGTAAGTGGCATTAGACCTTCAGCTTTGTTCTTCTTTCTCAAAGTTATTTCAGCTGTTGTAGGACCTTTGCATTTTCATTTGAATTTTAGAATCAGCTTGTCAAATTCTATATAAAATCCTGCTGGGTCTTTTTTTGGAATTGCACTGAATCCAGAGATCAGTTTGGGGAGTGATATGATTTGGCTGTGTCCCCGCCCAAATCTTATCTTGAACTGTAGCTCCTATAATCCCCACATGTCATGGGAGGGACCTGGTAGGAGGTAATCAAATCATGGGGATGGGTTTTTCTCATGCTGTTCTCATGATAGTGAATCAATCTCAAGAGATATGATTGTTTTATAAAGGGAAGTTCCCCTGCACATGCTCTCTTGCCTGCCACCATGGAAGATGTGCCTTTGCCCCTCCTTTGCCTTCCACCGTGGTTTTATGACCTCCTCAGCCATGTAAAATTCTGAGTCCATTAAACCTCTTATTCTTTATAAATTACCCAGTCTCAGGTATTTCTTCATAGCAGTATGAAAATACACTAATACATTAAATTGTACCAGGAGTGGTACCAGGAGTGGTACCAGGAGTGGGGTGCTGCTATAAGGATACCTGAAAATGTGGAAGCAACTTTGGAACTGGGTAACAAGCAGAGGTTGGAACAGTTTGGAGGGCTCAGAAGAAGGCAGGAAAATGTGGGAAAGTAGGGAACTTCCTAGAGACTTGGCAAGCTCAGAAGACAGGAAGATGTGGGAAAGTTTGGAACTTCCTAGAGACTTGTTGAATGGCTCTGACCAAAATACTGATAATGACATGGAATTTATAAATTCCAGGCTGAGGTGGTTTCAGGTAGAAGTGAGGAACTTGTTGGGAACTTTGCATAACTCTTGTTAAGCAAAGAAACTTGCAGCATTTTACCCTTGCCCTAGAGACCTGTGGAACTTTGAACTTGAGAGAGAGATGATTTAGGGTCTCTGGCAGAAGAAATATCTAAGCAACAAAGTGTTCAAGAGGAACAGCATAAAAGTTTGGAAAATTTGCAGCCTGATTATGCAGTATAAAATAAAACTCCATTTTCTGGGGAGAAATTCAAGCCTGCTGCAGAAATTTGCATAAGTAAAGAGGATCCAAATGTTAATCACTAAGACGATGGGGAAAATGTCTCCAGGGCATGTCAGAGACCTTCATGACAGCCCTTCCCATCACAGGCCTGGAGGTGTAGGAGGCAAAAATGATTTTGTGGGCTGGGCCCAGGGCTCCCCTCCTCTATGAAGCACCCCTGTTCTATGCAACATGATGCTGTGCATCCCAGGTGTTTCAGCTCCAGCTGTGGCTAAAAGGGGTGAATGTACAGCTCAGGCTGTTGCTTCAGAGGGTGCAAGTTCCAAGCCTTGGTTGCTTACATGTGGTATTGGGCCTGCAGGTGCACAGATCAAGATTTAAGATTTGGGGCCAGGCATGGTGGCTCATGCCTGTAATCCAAGCACTTTGGAGGCCAGGGTGGGCAGATCACCTGAGGTCGGGAGTTCAAGACCAGCCTGGCCAACATGGTGAAACCCCTTTTAAATAAAAAAAAAAAAAAGATTTGGGAACCTCCTCCTAGATTTCAGAGGATGTATGGAAATGCCTGGATGTCCAGGCAGAGATGTGCTGCAGGGGTGGAGCCCTTATGGAGAACCTCTGCTAGGGTAGTGCAGAAAGGAAATGTGGGGTGGGAACCCCCACATAGGGTCTCCACCAGGGCACTGCCTAGTGGAGCTGTGGGAAGAGGACCACCATCCTACAGTCCCCAGAATGGTAGACCCACCAGCAGCTTGCACAGTGCACTTGGAAAATCCACAGACGCTTAACACTAGCCCATGAAAGCAGCTGGGAGGGGAGCTGTATCCTGCTAAGCCACAGAAGTGGAGCTTCCCAAGGCCATAGGAGCCTACCTCCTGCATCAGTGTGACCTGAACATGAGACATGGATTCAAAAGAAATCATTTAGGAACTTTAAGGTTTAATGACTGCCCTATTGGGTTTCAAACTTGCATGGGGCCTGTAGCCCCTTTGCAATAGAAAGATTGGATATTACAACAGATGATGTCACCTAGAAAACAGACCAAAATAAAAGATATGGAACATAGAAGAAAAAATAAGAAAATTAGTGAGTGCATCTAGTCCAGGAAGTTCAACATCCAGCAAATAAGAGTTCTGAAAAAAGAAAACAGAGCAAATAGAGGTGACAAATTTTTCAAAGAGTACAAACAAAATTTCTCCAAATTAAAGGACATGGACTTCCAGATTGCAAGAGTTAATGAGTGCCTGGAAAATATATATTACAATGAACTATATCAAGATTCATCATCCTCAAAGTTTACTACAATTGAAATAAAGCATTCTAGAACTTCTCAGCAAAAACATTGAAATCCAGAAGACTTTGAGCAATGTCTTCTAAAATGTAGGATAAATTTATTTGCAACATAGAATTCTATAGCCAAACCACTCAAGAATAAATGTAGAATAAATACAGTTAGAAATACTAGGTCCTCCAGCCTGGCCATCAGGGTGAAACCCCATCTTTAATTTAAAAAATTATATATATAAAAAAAGAAATACTAGGTCTTAAATAATTTATCTTCCAGTGGAGGGTTTGCCTCACAAAATACAGGTATAAACCAAGAAGGAGAAGACTAGATTCCAACACATAAGAAACAGGAAAAGGGAATTCCTTGAATTTTGGTAAAATCAAGAGAACTGTGTAGCCCACCTAGAAAGCAATCAGCCTAGGCTAGGACAGAACAAAGGGCTCCAGGAAAAATATCAAACAATTGTACTGATAAACTTCTATGTGTTTATAGCCATTGGGAAAAGTTTTATGAGTCTTACAAATATTTTGAGAATGAATTAATGCTAAGTATATGAAATATTAAAAAACAAGGCAATTATATATTCATAGGCTGCATGAACAAAAAGTTGGACAGAAAGGAGATATAATCACAATTTTCTATGTGGCTCAGTAATAATAGTTACATAGTTCATAATAAAATAACCATGAATATTAAGATAACCACAAATTGTGATTTAAATATATTGGAAAAACAGGCTGAGAGGAAGTGAAGGTGCAGAAAGGAAGATGGGCATGTAGGAAAAATAGATTCTCAATTTCCATTTGGAAAAGATAATAGCTAATGTTTAATTTTGAAAAATTTTTTTAAATGGCCACATGCACTGGTATTTAGAAATATGGTAGTAAATACAAAAAAAAATCCAGCTAAAAATGCTTAAACAGGATGCTTCTGCAGAGTGGAAAGGAAAAATGGGAAAAGGTATAGATAGTGGATTGCTATTTTTCACTATCAGGTTTATGGAACTATTTGACCTTTAAAAATTATTCATGGAGAGCAGATCACCTGAGGTCAGGAGTTTGAGACCAGCCTAGCCAACTTGGTGAATCACTTGGGGAGCTTCTCTACTAAAAATACAAAATTAGCCAGGTGTGGTGGCACATGCCTGTAATCCCAGCTACTTGAGAGTCTGAGGCAGGAGAATTGCTTGAACCTGAGAAACGGAGGTTGCAGTGAGCCGAGATTGTGCCATTACATTCTAGCCTGAGCAATAAGGGCAAAATTCCGTCTCAAAAAAACCCAAAAATTATTCATATGTATAATTAAAATATTTTGTTGAAATATAATATACATACATAAATGTTCACATTTGCATGTAAAATTTTGATTTAAAAAAATACATTTAAATAAGTCAAAGGAACCATAAGAGGCTTTACAGATGTGGCCTTGGGCATAATTTGCTGTTGATGGAAATAATAAGCCACTAAAAGTGTTTCTGAAGGTATGATTCCAGGAGCATTGGTCTGTGGTTCTCAAGCACTTTGGAGTTTTCTGAAGAAAAAGCAATAAACAATATTACTCATTCTTTTGAATTAAAAGATTAACTGACTTTCTCAGAAAGCTGGTTGCATTCTTAAAAATATTACAGTCTTTTTTTTTCTACACTGTTCTGAAGGTACATCAGCAATTTCAGTCTTAACGAAGGATTTGAACTGCTCATTTTGACTAAAGTTCAGTTGACCAGATATAGATTATCTTTGCCTTTGGAGTTATTTCTGTGTGATTGTTTACTTTTCTCAAACTTGACAACATGGCTCTTAGAAGCCAAAAGTTAGTAATGAAAATAGAAACCAAAATAATAACTACTGCTAAGAATAATTTAGCTGTTCTAGGTATTTGTCGACATCATTTGTTTGGGCTAAGCCTAATTTCAAGCTTTTAAAAATGAACAATAAGTGGAAATTTCAGAACTCCGAGGAACCAGTAATTAGTGAAGTAGTCTGCTGGTCCTTTTTCTCCATGGCAGTGCCCCCTAACCTTGCCTACACACTAGAATCACTTGGGGAGCTTCTAAAATTCCAGTCCCCAGGCCACACCGCAGAACAGGTAAGTCAGAATCTCTGGAGGTGGGGCCCAGGCATTGGTATTATTGAAACTCACCAGATGATTCCAACAGAATATCATAACAAACAACATTCAGATACTATCACATTGGTTTCAGTCTTTTCTTTTTCTTTTTTTTTTTTTTGAGATGGAGTTGCTCTCTTGTAGCCCAGGCTGGAGTGCAATGGTGCGATCTTGGGTCACTGAAATCCCCGTCTCCCAGGTTCAAGCGATTCTCCTGCCTCCGTCTCCCAAGTAGCTGGGATTACAGACACCCGCCACCACACCCAGGTAAGTTTTTGTAGAGACGGGGTTTTGCCATATTGATGGCAGGCTGGTCTTGAACTCCTGACCTCAGGTGATCCGCCCGCCTCGGCCTCCCAAAGTGCTGGAATTACAAGCGTGAGCCACTGTGTCCTGCCAGTTTCATTCCTTTTCTTAAATAATCCTTAAACCTCTGCTATGAGATCCTCCACCTTTTTTGAGGAGAAGGCATTCGAGAAGGGGAGATTATTCTCTCAACCAGACACTAGCTTTAAAGAGATGTTTGCTCCAACCCCTAATATAACCTCTCTTAGGGCGGTAAAGATTGGCAGAATGACATCCCAGTCGTAACTCATTAACCACTTCAGCTTAGCTTCAAGAGCAAGTTCCTCTCTGCTCTTTAGTTACAATATTAAACAAAAAGTTAGCACATTTTTAAAAATAACAATTTCACTGGGATATAATTTATATACCATAAAAGTCATCCTAAATTTGCTGTCTTAAAAAAAAAAGTCACCCATTTAAAGTGCACAATTCAATGGGTTTTTTAGTATAATCAGAGAGGTGTGCAACCATCATCACTATCTAATTTCAGAACATTTTCATCACCACAAAAGAAGTCCCACATACTTTAGCAGTCACTGTCTATTCTCCCTCTAAGGAATTCCCAGCTCATAGGCAACCAGTAATCTAATTTCTGTCCCGTGGATTTGCCTGTTCTTGATATCTCATATAAATGGAATCATACAATACGCAGTCTTTTATGATGGTATCTTTCACTTAGTGTATTTTCATAGTTCATGTTGTAGCATGGTATCACTGCTCCATTTCTTTTTATGGATGAATAGTATTTCATTGTATGGATATGCCATTTTTTTTTATCAGCTCTTCAGTTCATGGATATTTGGGTTGTTTTCCTCTTTGACTGTCATGAATAATACTGTTATGAAATCTGCATACAAATTTTTATCTATTTTTATATCTCTTGGATATATACCTAGGGGTAGAATTGCTGAGTCACATAGTAACTCCATGTTGAACTTTCTGAGGAACTGCCCAACTATTTGCCACAAATCCTGCAACAGTTTTTTTGAAGTCATGTGCAAGTATTAAATATTTCTTTTTTTTTTTTTTTTTTAGGAGGAGTCTCACTCTGTTGCCCATGGGGTTGGGTCCTGGGCTCTTAACTCCCCAGCCAGAATGTCGTTGTCAGAGAAAACCATCAGAAAGAGAAATGCAGAAATTGAGTGTATAGACTTGTCTGTAGGTAGGGGCATGGTCGAGGGACTGGTGGTTTTGAATCTCCTTCTCCAAAGCTAATTAATTAAATGATTTTTATTCTCTGTGCTTCAATTTATTCATCTATGGAAGGATGATGATAATAATTGAAACTCATAGGGTTGTCATAAGAATTAAAGACAGAATACACATATGTAAAATGTTTACAAACTTCCAACGAGCAGACTAAATATAATTATCAAGTAAGTTCTGGAATGTTCCTTAATTATTTAAATTAGTTATAGTTATCTCTCTCTTACAACTTTGGAAGGTGATAATTTATTTGACATTAATTGTTCTTTTTTAAAAAAAAAGCAATCTAATGGTTTTTTTCTAACAGATTTCTGGCTTCACTAGTGTTTACAATTGTGAATTTCCCTCCATCACTGATCCATATTTTTTAGCTGTGTGATCTTTCTTTTTTCTAGTTTATTTTCACAGACAGGGTCTCACTTTGTTGCCGAGGATGGTCTGTGAACTCCTGGCCTCATGCTAACCTCCTACCTCGGCCTCCCAAAGTGCTGGAATTACAAGTGTGAGCCAGTGGGCATGGCCAGCTGTGTGATCTTTGATTAGCTGAACTGATTTCAGTTGTCTGAAAACATTTTTGTTGCTGCCACAAATAGAAATGAACACCTGAAATGTCTTTCACTTCACTTCTCCAGAATGCCAATGCAAAAGGTGATAAATGTATTTATATTTTCCAATCACAGTATAGATTTCTAGAGATATTCTGCATATATTTACCTGAAGTTTGTCTTCATAAGCACATGTTCTTAATTTTTTTTTTTTTTGGCCTAGGCATCAACCAAGGTGGAGCTAATAAAACAGCCTCATAGATGGTTTGCTGTGCTTAGCAGTTTTTTAATACACAGATCAAATTCCACTGCACAAATTCATCTAAGAGCTCTGAATGATTAAGGACTATAAAATACATCTCTTTTCACCTGTTTATATTTTTTATCTCCAATTGATGACTTAAACTGTATATCTTGAGTATCACTGTCCAAACAGTATGGTTTCCTCCCTTAAATGAGCATAGCTTTGCAGTTAAGACAAGGGATTTGGAGCTGAATTACTTGGATTCAAAGTTTGGCTTTGACATTCAATAGCAGGGTGAACATGGGCAAGTTACTTAATCTCTCTTTGCCTCTATATTCCCATTTGTCCAATGGGAATATTCATAGTACCTACCTCATAAGTTTATTATGAGGATTAAATGAACTTATAAAGTGCTTAAAACAGTACCTAGCTCTTAGTAAATGCTATCCAAGATTTTGCTTAATAAAAATAGAAAAGTTTGTATATGTTGACTGTTTAGTATTCAGTATATACTTTCCCTTTTATGACTGGTGTTTGCGTGACTCAGGTGGAAAGCAGAAGAGGTAACCATTTATCTTTGTGGAAGCTGTCATTATTCATTGTCTAGACAACTGCATTGAACTTTTGTAGGGGGTCTCATCACTGGCCTTCTCTTGGCCATAATACTAGTTTTTTCAAAAATACTTTTTTTTTTTTTAATTTGGAGAGACGGGGTCTCACTGTGTTGTCAGGCTGGTCTTGAACTCCTGTAATCCTGAAGTGAAATGACTCAAAGTGATCCTCCCACTTCAGCCTTCCAAAGCACTCAAATTATAGGTGTGAGCCACTGCACCTGGCTGAAAAAGTTTCAATGGTTCTGTATTAGTCAGGGTTTTCAAAGACCCAAAAGTAGATATACCTTTTTTTCCCCCACAATGAAAAATAACAATGCAATCTTGAGATAGAAAATTCTGACAAGCAGGTACTTTTGGCTTTCAAAAATCAACATGTTCATTATAAATTTGACTCAAAAATCAAATAATTAAGTCATTTAAGTTTTTTTTTTTTTTAAGACAGAATCTCACACTGTCACCTGGGCTGGAGTGCAGTGGCGCAATCTCGGCTCACTGCAACCTCTGCCTCCTGGGTTCAAGCAGTTCTCCTGCTCAGCCTCCCAAGTAGCTGGGATTACAGGCACCTGCTACCATGCCCAGCTAATTTTTTGTATTTTTAGTAGAGACAGGGCTTCACTATGTTGGCCAGACTGGTCTCAAACTCCTGACCTCGTGATCCACCTGCCCTGGCCTCCCAAAGTGTTGGGATTACAGGCATGAGCCACTGCACCCGGCCTGCCATTTAATTTTTTAAAGCAACATTTATTTCTTTACTATTCCTCTGAGAAAATATAAAAATAAATTATCTGCAACAATGTATTGTTGGGGCAGAAACCTTGAAATGGGTAACCTCTTCATGGAGTTCTGTCTGTCAGGTATTTGGCTTTATCTCTGCATACTCCCATAGATTCGTTTCCAGAAAATTCTGTGTGTTAAAATGCTTTACTATCTGGTTGAAAATGTTTTCACCAGTTATTTTACTAACATGCATATTCACAGACATTATAATATAGACATGCTCCTATTTCATTACAAAGATAATAAACAATTGCCTAATCAATAACAATCATGCATTCATCCAAATATAAGAAAAAGAACTGGGTTACACATGACTTTTTTAAAAAATGAATATTCTAATGTGTGCATTAACTATGCCATTTTTATAAGAACACATTTTTTAAATGATTGGCAGCTTCTTTCGACCTAAACAGATATGGTCATATCTACCTTTTAGGGTGTCACTAATTTTTCTTCTTTTTTGTAAACTTCAGTTTCCTAAGGTAATTTAACAACCAGTTTTGAAGTTTTATGCAATTTTTAATGATCAGCATGTTTAATTATATTTTAAGTATGTTTAATTATAATACTCTAGTCAGGCTTCTGTATAACTGAAAAAAGTGATCACAGTTTTCTTTAAAAGTTTGTAAAATTGGTTATTAAATGTCATTTCAAATATAAAGGTTTCATGGCCGGACATGGAGGCTCACACCTGTAAACCCAGCACCTTGGGAGGTTGAGGCAAGTGGACCGCTTGAGATCAGGAGTTCAAGACCAGCCTGGCCAACATGGTAAAACCTCGTTTCTACTTTTAAAAAAATACAAAAATTAGCTGTGCGTGGTGATAGGCGGCTATAATCCCAGCTATTCAGGAGGCTGAGGCTGGAGAATCACTTGAACCTGGGAGGTGGAGGTTGCAGTAAGCTGAGACTTCACCACTGGACTCCAACCTGGGTGACAGAGTAAGACTCCATCTCAAAACAAAACAAAATAAAAAGAAATAATAATGGTTTCAGGAAATTATTACTCTGTTTTCTCAAATAACAAATACCAATCTTTAGGCTCATTCACATATCCATAATAATGGAAATTTGTATTACAAGTAAACCTCTAAGCATATCCTGTACATTTTGGATGGACTTCAGCTTATTAGAATGGTGATTTGAATACCAATCACCACTGTTCAGGCTGTCAGTAATCTCAGTAAGTTCAGGTTTTTCTGAATATGTGCTATTTTCACGGTTTCAAACTTAAAACTTACTCCTTTTGAAGAGAAGGAGGTGGCCCTGCTGAGGGCGCCCCACAGCTCTCCTCCACATCCACCGTGATCCACATCCGCAGCGAGACCGCCATGTCTGACCATGTCGTCTGGTCCCTGTTCAACACGCTCTTCATTGAACTGGTGCTGCCTGAGCTTCGTAGCACTCACCTACTCTGTGAAGTCTGGGGACAAGAAGGTAGTTGGCAACCTGACTGGGGCCCTACTATGCCTCCACTGCCAAGTGCCTGAACATCTACATCCTGATCTTCGGCATTTTTGTGACCACTGCACTCGTCATGATTTTCACCACTAGCTCAGTGATAATCTTCCAAGCAACTTCTCAGTTGATAAAGGATCTCCAAGGCCAGTAGTTGTGCCCACGTACTCCACCATCCATTGCTGGCCTTGCACCTTGCCTGGGGCTGTTGGCCCTGCCCACTTGATTCTGCTCCTTTATGCAGCAGTTTATACTCACATATTTTTCTACAGTGGTATTCGATAAAGCGCATGTGTTCCTGAAAAAAAAAAACTTACTCCTTTTAACCTTTGACTTGTGCTATTTGAAAATACAATGTAAAAAAAAGTATTACAATTAAAGATAATGTGGTAGTCAGCTTCCGAAATGGTCTTCATCTTTGCCTCCAGTTTTTTATGCCTTAGCATAATTCTCTTCCGCACTAAATAGGACCGACCTACGTCAACAGTAGACTATGGTGGAAAAGATGGTGTGTGACTTCTGAGATTGGCTAATAAAATATATTGTGACTTTCTCCTTGGTATTTCTTGGATTACTCACTTTGGAGGAAGTTAGCTGCCATGTCAGGAAGACAATCATGATAGTCCTATGGAGAGACCCTTGAGGAAAGGAAGTAAGGCCTCCTGCCAGCAACTGTGGGAATGAGCCACCTTCCCATGGCTGACATCTTGATTATAACCTCATGAAAGAACCTGAGCCAAAATTATCTGGTTAAGTTGCTCTCAAACTCCTGGCCAACTGAAATCTGTGAAATAATAATATATGTTGTTTTAAACCATTAAAATGAAGATAATCTGTTACTCAGCAGTAGATAAACTAATGTATAAAACCATACAGAAACCAAAGTTGCAACACGAACTTTTCAGTATGTTTTTCTTATCAGAAAACTGCTAAATGGCCCAAGTGCAGTGGCTCATGCCTGTAATCCCAGCACTTTGGGAGCCTGAGGTGGGTGGATCACTTGAGGTCAGGAGTTCAAGACCAGCCTGGCCAATATGGTGAAACCCTGTCTCTACTAAAGAGTCAAAAAAGTAGCCGGGCTTGGTGGCGTGCACCTGTAATCTCAGCTACTTGGGAGGCTGAGGCAGGAGAATCACTTGAACCCAGGAGGCGGAGGTTGCAGTAAGCCAAGATAGCACCATTGCACTCCAGCCTAGATGACAGGGCGAGATTCAATCTCAAAAAAAAAGCAAAGAAAATAAAAAGGATAAAAGAAAACTCTGCTAAATGAATTGGAAAAGGTGCCATTTAGAACAAAACGTCTTGTCAGATGGTCATAGGCAACTAAGATGGGAATTTATTTTATGGGAGTTACTGAATAAGTTTTTGTCACTAAAAAATTTTAAAGTCTTTCATAAGGTGGAAAATTTATTTTTGAAAATAGTGGCTGGGTGGATCTTCAGACTAAGCAAGAGAGGTCATGTTAATACATGGATAGCAGTAATATTTTCATGGTCTATCTTACCACCATCTGACATGTTTTTGATTCATTTGACAGGAAAACATCACTGGCAACATCAAAGCACGAAATTTTCCTGTCATTCATTGCACATAAAAATGTTCTGTTTCTCCTGGCTTTTATGGAAACAAGACATTAACTGTCATGAAAAAGTGGTATATTGTTTTATTTCTTTATTAAATGCATGTGACAAAACCTTTTTAGGGCTTAAAAATTCCAACAAAAACTCTCTCATATAGGTCCCAGCTGAACTAGTGTGGCCATGATTACTGAGCTCTGCCTGGCATTTCCTCCCTTGGCCTCCAGACTTATCCCTGGAGTTTCTTTTCTGCCTCTCCTTGCTGAAATCACCCCCATGGTCCCATTCACCCCATCTGCTCCCATATCAAGAAGCTTCTCTTGAATCTTCAATGTAAGACTATTCTCTCCCAACTTGGACCATACCCGTTTATGACTATTTCTACATTTAGCATTTGTAATTTATACATTTTTGGAGTTGGAAATTTGGAGTTAAATTTTTCTTCCACAGAAGAATTTAAATTTCTTCTGGATGTGAATTATTCTTTATAAGAGCTTAACTCAAATTCTTGAAAATGGTAGTAGGCCCAAAGGTATTTCCAACTTGAAGGGTTACATGAATAAGTCCTTCTGCACCTTGTGGAAATAGTGGGAAGTTAGGAGAATTGAAGCCATTGGTGGTACAGAGATGAGAAGAGTCTTTCCAGTAGGCAAGGGGGTAGAAACTCCACAACTCTCAATTTTAACTCCTAGTCACTTTCTTCAGCAAACCACTGCACTCATTGGGAACCCACTTTTGACTTTCTTACGTTGGAAATCAGTGAGAAAATATTTACTCACAGAAAATGATTTTATTGCAAACATTGTTGGGACAAATGTATTTACTTACAAAAATAATTTTATTGCAAATATTGCTGGGACAAGTGTATTTCATCCTTTATTAATTTCTATGGCAATGTATGTCATTTTATTTGGCCTTCCTAGCTTAACTTCCTTAATACTGGCGTTTTGTTGGTCTAGGGGTTAATTATATGCCAACTAATATTGGTATGAAAATATATTTACTACATTGTATGGAGTCATTTCACTTTTTAATAGATTCATTTTGATTATTACCATAAAGAAAAGAAAAAAAATAGCATTTGGTGGTGGGTGACAGGATTTTTTAAACCCTGTTTACAAACTAATAGCTTTGCCTCTTACTATTTCATTAATACTTGCAGAAGACCTGAGACTCCTGGGTTAGAGACAAAGGAATTTTTTACTCATGGCACAGCAAGTAGCATAAACTCATGCACTTTGCCTCCCAAATCTCATGGAGAGAAACACTGAAGTTGGGGATCCTGCAATTTTATAGAAAGCAGTAAGCAAATCTGGTCTCTGTCTGGGAGGGAGACATTATTTCATCACTCAAGGTTTCTCACTGCAAACAACCCAGAGAAATAAGCCGGGTAATGAGTAGTCAGGGCCTTGTAGTCTTGGCATACCTAGCAAAACATATACATGATTCAGGGAAGAGTATCTCTCTTAACAATCATTATGAATCTGCATTATTTAGACTGAAACAATGAAGCTCAGAGAAGATAATAGAGGACTTTATTATATTTACAAAGCCATTAATATTAGAACCTGAGTTTTCCCAAGAAACTTGCATTGTCTAATATGTAAAATATTTTATATAATTTTTTGTTTTAATCACAGGCTTAAATGATATTATTTGGATATAAATAAAATATTATTAAGTATAAATACTGTATTATTAATATGATATTTAGGCTGGGTACAGTGACTCACGCCTGTAATCATAGCATTTTGGGAGGCTGAGACAGGAAGATCACTTAAGCCCAGGAGTTCAAGACCAGCCTGGGCAACATTGTGAGACCCCTCCTCTACAAAAAAATAGAAAAAAAATTAGCAGGATGTGGTGGTACATCTGTAGTCCCACCTACTCAGAAGGCTGAGGTGAGAGGGTTGCTTGAGCCTAGGAATTCGAGGTTGAAGTGAGCTGTGATCTTGCCACTACACTCCAGCTTTGGTGACAAAATGATACCTTGTCCCAAAAAAGAAAAGATATTTAATAAAGGCATTATGAACATGTTTACCAAAACAGGATAACGTAACTTCATTAAATATTTTTAAAGTATTTCTATATAAAATACTATTAAATATAATTTATATATTAGTAAATGCAACTTTACCTGGTTTTTGTTTTTGTTTTTGTTTTACTTTTTAAAATGTGTTTACTAGAAAAATTTCAATTACATATACTATATGCTGACATATATATTATATTTCTATTGAGTAGCACTGAAATAGACCGTAACTGCTTTGTCTTCTTTTTTCTTTTTAAATCTCTTGTTCTTAATCTCCCCCCATCCCCACCCTTTTTTGGGTATAACATGCATATAATATATGCATCATGTACTTATCTTAAGCACACAGCTTGCTGAATTTTTACCAATGCATACACTCTCATCATCACCACCCAGATAAAGATACAGAACATATCCATCACTGCAGAAAGCTTCCTCAGGCCCTTTTCTAGTCAATGTCCACTGATTCCCTTCTTTTGTGATACCCACTATTTAATTGCCATCACCATCAATAAGTTTTTCCTGCATTAGAAGTTCATGTAAATGGAATCACACAATATGTACTCTTTTGTGTCTGGCTTCATGTGCTAATTGTGATTGTTTAAAAGATTTATCTTTATTGTTGAATATATCAGTAGTTTGGTTTTTACTGTGTTTCAGAATTCCATTGTATGGCATACCACATTTATCTGTTTTCCAGTTGACAGATATATGGGTTGTTTCCAGTTTGGGCTATTATGAATAAAGCTGTGAACATTCATATATATGTATATCCCTCTTTTTTATATTATTTATTTATTTATTTTAAGATGGGGTTTCACCATGTTGGTCAGGCTGGTCTTGAACTCCCGACCTCAGGTGATCCGCCCGCCTTGGCGTCCAAAGTGCTTGGATTACAGGCGTGAGCCACCATGCCCAGCCTCATCCCTCTTAACCTTTAAAGAAAGATTGTGATAATCTTTGGCAAGACACTCCCATCTATTCACCCACCCCCACTCCAGTATCTAACACAATGCCCTTCTTGAAGGATATTTGTTGAAGCATGATTTCAAACAGCTGTGTGGTGATTTATTTGTCTCCTAGCCTTCATATGGAAAATAAAGTCCAGTGGCAGAACAAAGTCTACTCAAAGTTTCCACTATTATCACAAATAATGAACAAATAAGTCAGGAAGGCAGTCTGCTGTATTTAAATGATCTATTTCAGTCTTGTTGCCGATTAAAAATAGACTTCTACTCCCAGATAAATTTTGGTGACTGATCATAAAAGAATGTAATATTTCCTATGCCATTTTCTTTTTTAAAATTCCTCCCCATTTTCTCCATCTCCTTTCCTTTTTCTTTTCAACAGCAATTCAGAGAAAGGCAAGTTCTAAATAAAAATATAAATAAATATTCAAAGAAATACAATGTGTTTTGTAAGGAGCGTTATTATTGTGGTAGTTAATTCAAAACTTTCTTCTTCCAAATCTCTTTTCTTTTAAGTTTATCTGTTTGAAAGACCACAGAAGCCAGACATCTTGGGTTTGAGTCATGGATCTGAAATCATGAATGAGGCTGGTAACTTAATCTCTGAGCCTCAGCTTTTCCTTGCTAAGATGGGGATATAATATCTTCCATACAGGGTTGCTTAGAGGATTAAAAGCCCTAACATATGATTAGGCATGAGCCTTTGTGAAGCCTAGTCCTTATTGAATCCATACCTTCTTCCTGCATGATTACTCTTTGCTGTTCTCTTTGTCTCTCTGAAAATTTGGGCATCATCAGGCATCGGTCTGCGCCAAAGTTCCCAAATTGTGTGGCCAGCACCCTGGGGTGCCAAAACAAACTCACCAAGAGGACTCCAGGATGTTTTAAATTCTGAAGGGAAATGGTGACCATTGGTATTTGTCAGACATGTAATGACTCCCAGTAGTGCACAGTTTCAACATCAGATTGTGGCACATTTTTTTTCTGTTGATATCATATCTCTGCATTATAGTACATTTTTTTTTCACCAATGTCATATCTTTGCAAGACTGTGTTTTCTGTGGTTGTGTTGATCAAAAAAATAAGGACTGCCTTATTATCAATGTGCAACAGAATGAGAAAGGTCTCATTTCAAGGTTAGAGAAATTGGGCAGTAACTAACAGGCACATTTATTTATAAGTGTGGTTGTTCAAAAATGAAATTAAAAATAAATGTTTTGATTTGTGTATATCATTTCTTCATATGCCTAGTAAGTCGCTAGGATATAAATACTAAGTTGTTTGGATCTCACCTGTTCAATGGACTTATTAGATATTTCTTTTGGTCTAGGGGTGCTGTGAAAAAATGACTAAGATGATAGTAATTTTGTGAACTTTCTGCTCTAACAATGTTTAACCTAGGACAGATAACAGTGATATAAATAAAGATGTAGATTTTGTAGTAGGTATTTACTGATAATAACAAATGGTCAATCTAAATAGTTGAGACTACATCTTGTAGACAAACATGCAACTCCCCAGGAAATCAATTATTTAATTAGTTAATTCCTAGTTATCCTCAAAGTTCAATTTAAATATAACCTCTTTCAAGAAGCCTTCTCTAATTTATAACTCTTCTACTCCCATACTCAGTACTATCTAGATAAGGAGCCTCTCATCTAGGTTTCAAAAACCCTCTGTTTACCATGGCATCTCAGAAATGTTGATTTTCTTGATCCTATTAGAGTTTGTGGGCAGAGACAAAGTCTAAATGAACTTTGTGTCTTTGGAACTTTGGCACAGTATCTATCACAATACAGGTGCTCAGAAGATATTTGTTAATGAATTAATGAAACACAGAAAGAATATATAAGTAATAGTAACCAATGTTTACTATTAACTTTATAGCCAGGTATAGTGGCTTACGCTTGTAATCCCACCACTTTGGGTGGCCAAGGTGGGAGGATTGCTTGAGGTCAAAAGTTCGAGACTAATCTGAGCAACACAGTGAAACCTCATCTCTACTAAAAGTAAAACACAAGAAATGATAATTAATAATAATTGTATAGGTTCTTCCAGGTATACTCCTAAAGATGATTTAGTTAACTTATAACTTAAAACCACCCAGTGTGCATTTCAAATTACGTAAGTTCAGAAAGGGGAATAGAGACAACCAGGGATGAAGAGCAGCAGTCACTTTTGGTCATAGGAACAGGTAGAGCTGCACCCAGAGTCCAGAGCACCTGCATTTTGTTTTTTTCTATACCACATACTGCACCTGGTCACCAACAATTACAGTGTAAAGTTCTTCTGGACAGGATCCTCTTTTTATATCCTTCTGCAACCCTTTAAGGACAGAACCTTTAGACACCCAAGGAATAATTACCATAATGTATTAGTTAGGGTTCTCCAGAGAAACAGAACTAGTAGATAGATAGATATGTAAAGAATGATTTTTCTAAAATTAAAAAAAGTTTTTTTGAGACAGGGTCTTGCTCTGTCACCCAGGCTGGAGTGTAGTGGCACAATCACAGCTCACTGCAGCCTTGACCTCCTGGGCTCAAGTGATCCTCCTGCCTCAGCCTCCCATGTAGCTGAGACCACAGGTGTGCACCACCATGCCTGGCTAATTTTTTTTATTTTTTGTAGAGACAGGGTCTCACTTTGTTGCCCAGGCTGGTCTTGAACTCCTGGGCTCAAGTGATCCTTCCACCTCAGTCTCTCAAAGTGTTGGGATTACAACTGTGAGCCACTGCACTTGGCCTAAAGAGAGGAGAATTATTATAGGAATTGGCTCACATGGTTAAAGAGGCCAAGAAGTCCCATATCTGCTGTTTGCAAGCTGGAGAGCTGGGAAAGCTGGTAGTGTAATACAGTCCTGGAGGCCTGAGAACTGGGGGACCGATGATATAAGTTTCTGTCTGAATCCAAAAGTTCAAGAACCAGGAGCACCAATTTTTGAGAGCAGGAGAAGATGAATGTTTCAGATCAAGCAGAGAGAGGGAATTCAGCCTTTCTCCACCTTTTTTGCTCTATTCAGGCCTCAACGGATTGGATGATGTCCACTGACATTGGGAAGGGCCATCTGCTTTACTCAGCTCCCCAATTCAAATGATAATCTCTTCCATAAAGTTTCTCACAGACACATTCAGAAATAATGTTTTGCCAGCTATTTGGGCATCTCTTGCCCCAGTCAAATGGACACATAAAATTAACCATCACACATAGTTTACTTGATTGAGGCACAGTCCGAGGGAAATTATAACCACTTAAAGATGGAAGAAACTTTACAATCACAATATAATGTGAAACACAGACATATTGAAAAAAGAACACAGAATACAGTAAATTTATTTGAATTTTGAGAGTTTTATTCTTATTTGTGAATATTTTAAACGTAAATTTTTGTTGAATTCTTTCACTCTTTTAACTTATATTGGGCACCCATTATTTGCCAGGCATCATCCTAGGAAAACACAAAGGTTCCTGGAGATTTCTGTGTATCAGAAGAGAAAGATACTACACAAATAATCATTTCACTGTAATTGCGAATAACTGGCAGGAAGATAAATACAGTGCACATTTGGAATGGATTAGACCACTCTACGCCCACTAGAATGGCTAAAACTAACAACCCCGACCATGCCAAATACTGTGGAGCAGCTGGAACTCTCAAGCATTGCTGGTGGGGATTTAATATGACCCAGTCACTTTGGTAAACAACTTACAAGATCTAGAAATGCCAGTGTTTGGTATTTACTTATGAGAAAATATATCCACACAAAAACCTGTATAATAACTGTTGTAGCAGCTTTATTCATAATTATAAAAAAATGGAAACAATCCAAATATCTACCAACAAGTGAATGGATCAACAAATGGTAGTGATTCCACAGAATGGAAAGCAATAAAAAGGCATCGACTTCTGAGACACTGACGGTGCTGGATGGACCTTATGCTAAGAGGAAGAAACCAGACTCCAAAAAAGTACAGTCTATGAAGTTCAGGAACAGGGAAAACTATATTACCGAGATAGAAATCAAATTAGAATTGCATAGGGAGGAGGCGGTTATTGGGAAGTCTTAGGACTTCCTGGGGTGTTGGAAACGTGTTGTACCCTCACTGGGGTGGTGGTTACACGGGTGAATACCTTTGCTGAAACGCATGAAGTGTACGCTGAAAATCTGTCCGTTTGACTTTCTGCAAACCGAAGACCTTTTTTTTTTTTTTTTTTTTTTCAGTATTACACAGTGACTGTGGTGGTGGCTGGAAGCAGAAGTCATGATGTTTTTGATAAGGAACAATATTAAAGTGTATTCCGCTTTTTAAAAAAAAAATGGCAGTGGGGGTGGGAAAGGAGGGTGCCAAGTACCAGAAACTTTCCCAAGCGTTGAGTAGAAGTGAGTGGAGGAAAACTTGGAAACGTTCTACATTTCACAGGGCGAGGGCAGGGTGCCGCAATAGCAGCCAGTGCAGAACCGCCCACCTCCCGGGGGGCTCGACCCAAGTCAGTCCCCTATTCCCCCTAGTGGTCCTTTCGCTCCCAGCGGTCTCCGCAGCTACGGCCGCCACCACAGTCGCGAAGCGATAGCCGGACGGGAGGGCCCTCGCCGGCGTCGTGCTGACGTCACGCGCGTGCTGACGTCGCCCGCGGCCGCGGCCTCTGAAGCGGGCTGGGGTTCGGGGGGCGCCGAGTTTGACTAGTTTGGGGGCCGCTGAGCGCTTGGCGTTGCTCCCGCCGCCCGCTGCGCCCCGCAAGCCGCGCCTCTGGCGGGCTAAGTGAGTCCCGCCCGCTCCCGCGGGGACCCGCACTAGAGGCTGGGCGGCGCTCGGAGAAAGTTGGCGGCTCACAGACTGGCAGGCGGGCGGGCGGGCGGCCGCAGCCATGGAGCCCCGCAGCATGGAGTACTTCAGCGCCCAGGTGCAGCAGAAGGACGTCGGCGGCCGGCTGCAGGTCGGCCAGGAGCTCCTGCTCTACCTCGGCGCCCCCGGCGCCATCCCGGACCTGGAGGAGGACCTGGGCCGCCTGGGCAAGACCATCGACGCGCTCACCGGCTGGGTGGGTTCGAGCAACTACCGGGTAAGCGACTACGGCGAGGCTGGGCTGGTCACGCCCTCCGCTGCGGCCCTTTAATCCCAGACGGGAGCGCAGTGCCGGGAGAGCTCCCGACCGAACCACCGCGTAAGAGGGGAAACACACTTTGGGAGGCCGAGGCGGGCGGATCACGAGGTCAGGAGTTCGAGACCAGTCTGACCAACGTAGTGAAACCCTGTCTCTACTAAAACTACAAGAATTAGCCAGGCGTGGTGGCGCTCGCCTGTAATCCCAGCTGAGGCAGGAGAATCGCTTGAACCCAGGAGGCGGAGGTTGCAGTGAGCCGAGATCGCGCCAAAAAAAAAAAGGGGGAAACACGGGTCCCACGTCCCCACTAGGCAGCCCGTCTCTTCGTACGCGAACCGAGGACTGACTTCTGACCACATTTTTCTACACTTGTGAACAGTGACACATTCAGCGATTCCGTGATACGTTGCGGAGTTACTAGGCAGTAGGACACAATGTCGGTCACTTATTTAAAAAAAAAATCAGTGAAACACTTCAATATTTGTGCTCACGTGTGTAAGCACTACCCAGACCAACACATAGTACATTAGGATACGATTTTAGGTTGAAAGGAGATGTCAAGTTAATTCCCTCTTAATGGTTTTTATCTGTTTATTTTTAAAATAATTTTTATGTCTGGGATGTTATCTTCGTCTCTAAAGCATCCTTAAGGATTAAACAGGTCCCTGATTGTGTTTACTTTTACGTCTAATGAAAAGATGCTGAACCCCTGACGTTATTTGTTTGCTTTTCCTTTATTGAGAGCAGAAAGCAGTTGAACTCGCTGTCATTTTGCTTTGCCTCGGGGTTTAGGACCGACTTGGATTTGAAACTGTGTCCTAGTAGATAGGCTAATGCTGGGGAAAAATAAACACAAAGATGAGGTACAAGAAGAAATGAGCCTTTCTGAAGAGTCATTGGTAGGCAGGTTGTAATGTAGCCACGTTGGGAGGCCAGATAAATATTTTGTCATTAACATTCCCTGTAGTTGTTAGTAGTTACTTTTCTTTCTTGTCTTCTGGTGGCAGTGTTGCTTTAAAATGCTGGCTGCAACTTCCCATGAATGAAGTGATTCTTCTTAGTAACATATTCTCATAACTCAGTGAATAGGCTGTACTTTGAAACCTTTTATTCAAAAAGAGAAGAAAGGCAAATTCTAGAATTATGATGCAGACTAATGGTAAAACCCAGATGAGTTTCGGAAAGGTTAGACTTTTTATAAGGATAATAAAGTGAAAACTAACCACATTGATGCTTCATTACATACCATCTCTTGATTATTCTTTTTAAAAAGTTTAGGGAAAAGTTAGTTTACTGATATATCATTATCATTTGGGAGATTATTTCTTTGGAAGACACAGGCTAAATTTATTTACTCTGTGAGAAAGGCATATATATATTCACACTCAAAATAGTTGATTTTTTTTTTTTTTTTTTTGAGATGGAGTTTCGCAATTGTTGCCCAGGTTGGAGTGCAATGGCATGATCTCGGCTCACCGCAACCGCCGCCTCTCGGGTTCAATTCTCCTACCTCAGCCTCCTGAGTAGCTGGGATTACAGGCATGTGCCACCATGCCTGGCTAATTTTGTATTTTTAGTAGAGACAGGGTTTCTCCATGTTGGTCAGGCTGGTCTTGAACTCCTGACCTCAGGTAATCCTCCCGCCTCAGCCTCTCAAAGTGCTGTAATTACAGGCGTGAGCCACTGCGCCTGGCCGTAAGATAGTTGATTTAATGCTGCAGCGTAGACTGTTGTAGAAAGGCAGCACTTTGATAATGTTTGCACCCCTTCCCAAGTGAAGACTGATGTGCCATCTTCTTCTACACAAGCTGTTGTGAATTGGCTTTGGGCCATTTCACTCCTCAGATGTATCCTCAGTGAATGACAGTTGAGCAATCACGCTGATATTCTGTGATACCACAGTGTGCTAATTTTTTGTTATGCCTCTAAGCCCTACTTCCACTTGGTGCTGTGTTTTTAACTGTTCGTTAAGAGTTAGAATCCATCAGGGGTCTCATCTAGCTTCTCATCTGTTTTTACTACATCATTTCTCTGTGCTCCTCACTAGGTAATGTAGCCCAAGCCAGTTTTCAGCAATCGAAAGAGAACTGCCACAGCCTCCCACCGCCTTATCTATACACTGCCTTGTAGCTGTGACTATATAATCTACCTTCTTCCTTGTTATAATAGACAGATTGCCTGTTTTCCTCATTTATGCCATTCCCTCCACAAAAGTATTAGATTCCATGCTTTCTTGCTTACTCAGGGACATTGATCCATTCAGTTCTGTGCTCTCTTTCCTATATTACTAGTTCTCCCCTTTCTGTTGAATTCTATAGTATAAAAACTTTTCTGACATTGTTAGGGAAAGGGCATTCTAATTAATTTGTTGCTTTGGGTTTTACAAACTAAGTTACCCAACTGGATAATCTTTTTTTTTTTTTTTTGAAGATACAATAAAACATATTTAACTCTATTTTAGAACGTATGTCATAGAAATTTTTGAACATACAAATAGAATCATACTTCAGTTTCATTTTATACTGAACAAAATGCAATTTTTCTTTGCATTTGGTAGTACTTAGAATCTGAGTGTCTTAGTAACAGTCATTGTATTAGTAAATTTGAATGCCTCCTGTATGCTGTGTATTCAAGATGCTAAGGATCCATTCAGCTTTGAACAAGACAAGGCTCATTCATTCAGCTTCATGAGGATATTTATTGATGACCTATTACTATCAGGAACTCACTCTTCTAGGCATTGCAGGTACAATGTGAAAAAAAGACAAATCTTTGCCTTTGTGGACTTAGATTCTAGTAGTAGGAGAGGAATAAGCAGGCAAGATAAATAAAATGTATAGTATGTTAGATGGTGATAAGTGGTTTGGAGAAAAAGAACAGTGAAAGGAATAGGGAATATTAGGCAAGATGCAGATGTTGGAATTTTAAATAGTTGGTCATTGAAGACCTAATTGAGAGGGTGACTTAACAGAAAATGGGAAAGTGAGATCCCTGCAATTGTGTTAGAAAGAGGTAGACAGGTATAGAAATTAGATCATTTCAGGTAGCATGTGCTTGTAAATTAACATGGTATGAAATGATTTTGAGACTGTATTTTGGGTGGTCAGGAAAGGTGACGGGTGAGTGCAGGCACTGAAGAAACATGAGTGATGAGTGAAGAATGATTGAAGCAGAGGAAACAGCAAATTCAGAGACCCTAGAGGCACATAAAAAAACCCAGCCTGGCTAGAGTTTAAACAAGTGAGGTGTTAAGAAAGATGAAGTTGAAGAGGCAGGTATAAAATCATAGTATTTTATTCTAAATATGGTGGAGGGAATTGGGCATGGTGGCTTGTGCCTGTAGTCCCAGCTACTTGGGAGGCTGAGACAGAAGGATCACTTGAAGCCAGGAGTTTGAGACTAGCTTGGGCAACATAGCAAGTTCCTGTCTAAAAAAAAAATACAGTGGAGGGTTGTATGTGTGTAGAGGGTGTCTGCTTTGTGGAGAATTGACTATAAAGGAACAACAGAAGCAGCAGAGAGATAATTGTGGCTAGGCCTGATTTGATAGTGATGGCAGTGTTGAGAAGTGGAAAATTTGGGCTATGATTTGGTGGTAGATCCAGTAAGAACTCCTATTGGATTGGATTGAGTTTGAGGGTTGAAAGAGAGGAATTATGGATAATTGCCTTGCTTGAGCAGTAGGCTAGATTGTGCTATTTATTGAAATAGGAAAGACTGAGAGAAGAACAAATTGGGTGAAGGATATAAAAAGTTTAGTTTTTACTGTGTTAGGTGTGAGAAGGTTGTTTAACATACAAGTTGAGATGATAGACAGTTGAGGTCCTGAGTTCAATGGAGAAGTCATAATTGAAGATGAAAAATATGGAAATAGGCCAGTGCAGTGGCTCACGCCTGTAATCCCAGCACTTTGGAAGGCCGAGGCGGGTGGATCGTGAGGTCAGGAGTTCGAGACTAGCCTGACCAACAGGGTGAAACCCTGTCTGTACTAAAAATATAAAAATTAGTTGGGCATGGTGGTGGGCGCCTATAATCCCAGCTACTCAGGAGTCTGAGGCAGGAGAATCGCTTGAACCTGGGAGATGGAAGTTGCAGTGAGCCAAGATTGTACCATTGCACTCCAGCCTGGGTAACAAAAGCAAGACTCGTCTCAAAAAAAAAAAAAAAAGAAAAGAAAAAAATAGGTGTGGTCTGGCAATTGACATTGACTAAGAATGGTCCTGCAGTTTCAGGAGTCCTCAAATTTTTAAATGGTATTGTGACAATAAAATTTCCCTCATATAAATACAGTTAAGTATGATAACCACCATTTACCTAGTCCTTAGTGAGTACCATGCACTCTCAAATGCTTTATTTGCATTGTCTCATTCAGTCTTTAAGATGCCTTAGGAAATCAGTGTACTATTATTTTCCTTTTTTTGTAGAAAAGGAGGCATAGGTATCTTGCTTTAGGCCACAGACCTGGTAAATTAGTGGAAGAGTTGCTTGAGCCTAGGGAGGTTGCAATATCCATACTCCTTTTCTGTACTTTTACAAACCTCTTCAATATCCTATTGTCAGCTCTACTTTGACTTTTGTATAATATGAGAATTAGTAACATTTACATTTCATCTGCAAACATAGGATAAGTTGATGCTAAAAAACTGAGAAAACACAGCCTGAGCAAGATAGTCAGACTTCACCTCTATGAAAAAGTTAGTTCAGGATATTGAGACTGCAGTGAGCCATGATTGGGCCACTGTACTCCAGCCTGGGCAACAGAGCCAGACCCTGTCTCAGAATTAAAAAAAAAAATGGAGAAAACAGTGAAAGCATTTATAACTATGTAGCGCTATGTAGTGCAGGGCTGTGTGCTAGGATTTCATATATTTTCTCAGAATTCAAAATCATAGCCGCTTTGGCATTCTGAGGAGGATACTTCCCAACATTGGTGTCACCTCAATTATATATCCTATAAACTATTCAAAAAATATGCCATTTTTAGTTTGCCAAAAGAGATGAGGTTTGTCTGCCCTTTAATATGTATCGATGTTGCCTGTTCCTTTTACCTGCCGTGTAGGTGAACATCCAGGTTGTTTTCAATTCTTTACTCTTAACATTGTCCTTTTTGTCACCTTGTTACATATGCATGAAAATTTTTTCTAGGGCAAGTGAGTCTCAATCCTGTCAGAGTCAGTGCTCTCTTTTAATTCCCCCTTCTTCCTTTTAAATTCTCAAAATTTATAGATAATATCTGATACACATAAATTTTAAAATCTCCGTAATCTCCTAACTGTACTGTAAAGGAAAATCACACATAATTTATGAGATAAAATATATTTCAACATGTAAATAAGTCGACCTGACCACCCATGAAAACATAATGATAGTTACAAGGTTGTAAATGCTGCCACTACCAATTCAGACCACTACAGGTTTGTAGTTGCTGGTGATTCACACTTTTTTTTTTTTGAGGTGGAGTTTTGCTCATGTCACCCAGGCTGGAGTGCAATGGTATGATCTCAGCACACTGCAACCTCCACCTCCTGGGTTCAAGTGGTTCTCCTGCCTCAGCCTCCTGAGTAGCTGGGATTACAGGCATGTGCCACCATGCCCAGCTAATTTTGTATTTTTAGTAGAGACGGAGTTTTGCCATGTTGGCCAGGCTGGTGCCGAACTCCTAACGTCAGATGATCCACTTGCCTCAGCCTCCCAAAGTGCTGGGATTACAGGCATGAGCCACCGTGCCTGGCCTTGATTCACACTTTTTGCCAGTGACATTACTGTTGGTGATTTTGATATTCTGGAACTCTAAATTCTGAACCTCATTTCTTTGAACTTAAAGAATTTTACCACTCCATGTGACATCTATTTCATTAAGCTGACCCATTAATCATACCTTTACATTGATTCTTTTTTTGAAAATTTTTTGTTATTATTTCAGTAGTTTTGGGGGTACAGGTGGCTTTTGGTTATGTGGATAAGTCCTTTATTGGTGATTTCTGAGATTTTAGTGCCCCTGTTATCCAAGCAGTATACACTGCCAGTATATAGTCTTTCATCCCTCAACTCCCTCCCAACCTTCCTCGAGACCCCAAATTTTATTATTCTTATGCCTTTGTTTCCTTATAGCTTAGCTCCCAACTTATAAGTGAGAACATATGATATTTGATTTTCTGAGTTGCTTAGAATAATGGCCTCCAGCTCATCCAGGTTGCTGCAAAAGACATTATTTTGTTCCTTTTTATGGATAAGTAGTATTTCATGGTGTATGTATACCACATTTTCTTCATTCACTCATTGGTTGATGGGAACTTAGGTTTGTTCCATATCTTTGCAATTGTGAATTGTGTTGCTATGAACATGGCATGTCCCTGTGTCTTCTTAATACAATGACTTCTTTTCCTTTGGGTAGATACCTACAGGAAATCTACCCAAAGGAAAAGATCTGGATTGCTGGATCTAATGGTGGTTTTACTTTTAGTTATTTAGGGGATCGCCATACTGTTTTCCATAGTGGACACCAGCAGTGTAAATGTGTTCCTTTTTCATCACATCCACACCAACATCAATTGTTTTTTGACTCTTTAATTATGGCCATTCTTGCAGGGGTAAGGTATCTCATTGTTTTAATTTGCATTTCCTTGAGGATAGTGATGTTGAACATTTTTTTCATATGTTTGTTGTCCAGTTGTATATCTTCTTTTGGAAATTGTCTATTCATGCTCTTTGCCCACTTTTTGATGGGATTTTTTTTCCTTGCTGATTTGTTTGAGGTCTTTGTAGATTCTGGATATTAGTCCTTATATTCATTCTTTTTTTTCTTTTTCAAGTGCTGTTAAAATATTCATTCTTAATTCTGTTCTCTCTTCATTCTTGCTTTATGGTCCTCTTTTGATAAAATGCTATACTGCACTGAGCACAGTGGCTCATACCTGTAATCCCAGCACTTTGGGAGGCTGAGGCAGGCGGATCACCTGAGGTCAGGAGTTTGATACCAGTTTGGCCAACATGGTGAAACCCCATTTCTACTAAAAATAATTTTTAAAAAATATAGCTGGGTGTGGTGGTACACGCCTGTAATCCTAGCTACTCGTGAAGCTGAGGTGGGAGGATCCCTTGAACCTGGGAGGCAGAGGTTGTAGTGAGCTGAGATTGTGATGCCACACTCCAGCCTGGGTGACAGAACGAGACTTTGTCTCAAAAACAAAAAAATGCAATACCAGCTAATCCCACTCTACCTACTCTATACCTGCACTAGTGCAGCTGAGGGTGGTTGGGGGAAAACACAAAACCTCTTTAACTGGCTTCATTTTAAATTCCTGACCATCATGTGGGCCCTTAATGCTGCCTGACAGTCATACTATATTTTCTTTTTCTTTCTTTTTTTTTTTTTTTGAGACAATCTCACTCCGTCACCAGGCGCCAGGCTGGAGTGCAGTGGCGTGATCTCGGCTCACTGCAATCTCTGCCTCCCGGGTTCAAGCAATTCTCCTGCCTCAGCCTCCCGAGTAGCTGGGACTACAGGCGCACGCCACGATACCCAGCTAATTTTTGTATTTTTAGTAGAGATGGGGTTTCACCATGTTGGCCAGGATGGTCTCGATCTCTTGACCTCGTGATCCACCTGCCTCGGCCTCCCAAAGTGTTGGGATTATAGGCGTGAGCCACCGCACCCAGGCGCTATATTCAATCTTTCAGTTAAACAACAATTCTACATCTTTCTACATCTTTTCCTTTCCCCTTGGTCCTACCAGTACCTCTTCTACAGTCATTATTGTCCGCTGAGGCATTGCTTCCTACTTCACTAAGAAAATTGAAGGAATCAGAAGTTTTTTTTTTTTTTGAGGCAAGAGTCTTGCTCTGTCACCAGGCTAGAGTGCAGTGGTGCAATCCCGGCTCACTGCAACCTCTGCCTCCTGGGTTCAAGTGATTCTCCTGCCTCAGCCTCCCGAGTAGCTGGGAGTACAGGTGTGTGCCACCAGGCCCAGATAATTTTTATATTTTTAGTAGAGACGGGGTTTCACCATGTTGGCCAGGATGGTTTCGATCTCTTGACCTCATGATCTGCCCACCTTGGCCTCCCAAAGTGGTGAGATTACAGGCATGGGCAACCATACTCGGCCAACTCCTAAGTAATTTAAAGTGTTTGAGAGTAGCATAAATGCTATTTGTTCTTTTGTATTTTTATTATTTATTTTGGAGACAGGATCTTGCTCTGTTGCCCATGCCGGAGTACAGTGGCACAGTTGTAGCTCCCTGCATCCTCCAATTCCTGGGCTCAAGTGACCCTCTGCCCTCAGTCTTCTGAGTAGCTGAGACTATAGGTATGAGCCACTGTGCCTTTAAAAATTATATTTTTTGGCATATAGTAATAAAATTATATTTGGCTTATTGACTTTTATGGGTAGCCTGCTTATTATAATAATAATTAAAAACATTTTTTCTGCAATTTGTGGATTTTTTTTTTGAGGTGGAGTCTTGCTCTCTCAGGTTGGAAGGCAGTGGTGCCATCTTGGCTCACTGCAACCTCCCCCTCCCAGGTTCAAGCGATTCTCCTGCCTTAGCCTCCCGAGTAGCTGGGATTACAGATGCCTGCCACCATGCCCAGCTAATATTTGTATTTTTTAGTAGAGATGGGGTTTGCCATGTTGGCCAGGCTGGCCTCGAACTCCTGACCTTGGGTGATCCACTTGCCTTGGCCTCAAAGTACTGGGATTACAGGCATGAGCCACTACACATGGCCGATTTGTGGATTTTTAAAAGGTTTTCTACAGATATTTCACAGACTAACAACAGTTTTGCTTGGTTTTGGTGTATTGGCTAAAACCCTTAGGATGAGGATGAATAAAAGAAAGTGTACATCCTTGTGTACTGGGTACTAAGGGTGTTTTCTAACATCTTACCATTAGGAATCATGCTTTCTGTAATTACAAAAACTTTATTATGGAGAATTTTGAACATGTGTAAAGGTAGACAGTAAAATAAATTCAGCCATAATGGTTATCAGCCCATGGCCAATCCTGCCCCATCACTGTGTCACAAATCACAGATGTCATTTTTTCATTGCTAGGACTTCCTAGTTACTGTCTCAAATATATGTTCTTTTTTAAAACTTATTAATATAAGCTCAACATTATCACAGTTATAAAACAATAATTCCTTCATGTCACATGTTCAGGGTTCACATTTCTAAATCTTACAGTAAGTTATTTTAAGAAAAATTAGGAACCAAATGAGAGCCACATATTGCGATCATTAATGTATTATCTTCCTATTGCTGCTAATAAATTATGACACGATAGTTTACACACTTATACATTTATGCTTTTATAGTTTTAGAGGTCAGAAATCTAAAATGGGTTTCACTGGGATAAAATCAAGGTGTCAGCAGGATTATATTCCTTATAGAGACTTTAGGGGAGAATTTTCCAGCTCCTAGGGGATGCCTGCATTGCTTGGTTCTTGGTGTCTTTCTCCATCTTCAAAGCCAGCAGTATAACATCTTCAAATCTCTTTGTCTGACCTCTTCTGTCATCAAATCTCATCTGACTGTGGCTCTTGGCCTTCTTCTTATAAATACTCTTGTCTTTATAAGGATTCCCTCTTATAAGGACCCTTCAAATAAATTTACACATATGTAGTCAGCTAATTTTTGACAAAGACACCAAGAATACACAATCAGGGAAGGATAGTGTCTTCAATAAATGGTATTGGAAAAACTGGATGTCCACATACAAAAGAATGAAATTGGACCCTTATTTTATACCATATACAATAATTACCTCAAAATGGATTAAAGACTTAAATGTAAGACCTAAAACTGTAAAACTTCTAAAAGAAAACATAGGGGGAAAGCTCCTTGACTTTGGTTTTGGCAATGATTTTTGTGGTTTGACATGAAAATACAGGCAACAAAAGCAAAAATAAAACAGTGGGACTACATCAAACTAAAAAGTTTTCTTGGCAGCAGAGGAAGCAATCAACAAAACAAAATGGCAGTCTACTGAATGGGAGAAAATAGTTGCAAATCATGTCTGATAAGGGTTTAATATCCAAAATGTATGAGAAGCTCATCTAAATATGAGAAGGTAACTGACATCAGTAATTGTCAGGGTAATGTAAATCAGAACCACAGTGAAATATCACCTCATACCATTTAGGATGTCTGTTATAAAAAAAATAAAAAGATAAGTATTGGAGAGGATGTGGAGAAGAATGTATACTGTTGACGGGAATGTAAATTGGTACACCATCATGGAAAATGGTAAGGAGGTTTCTCAGAAAATTAAAAATAGAACTACTGACCAGGCGCGGTGGCTCACACCTATAATCCCAGCACTTTGGGAGGCCGAGGCAGGTGGCTCACGAGGGCAAGAAATCTAGACCAGCCTGGCCAACGTACTGAAACCCTGTCTCTACTAAAAAAAATACAAAAATTAGTTGGGCTTGGTGGCCCAATTAGTGGGAGGCTGAGGCAGGAGAATCACTTGCACCCAGGAGGTAGAGGTTGCAATGAGCCGAGATCGTGCCACTGCACTCCAGCCTGAGCAGCAAGAGTGAAACTCTGTCTCAAAAAAAGAAAAAAAAAAGGAAAAAAAAATAGAACTACCATGTGCTCCACTTCTGAGTATATATCCAAAGAAAATAAATCACTGCCTCAAAGAGATACTTGCATTCCCTTGTTCATTGCAGAGTTATTGACAGTAGCCAGGATATGAAAATCCCTATGTCCATCAACAGATGAATGGATAAAGAAAATGTGGGGTGTGTGTGTATATGTATGTGTTTATGTACACACACACAACACATAACACACAAAGGAATATTATTCAGCCTTAAAAAGGAAGGAAATCCTGCTATTTGTGACAACATGGAACCTAGAAGACATTATCCTAAGTGAAATAAGCCAAAATACTTACAAAATATAGAAAGACAAATACTGCATGATCTTTTATGTCAAATCTTTTTTTAAAAAGTCAAATTTATAGAATTTATAGATAGTAACAGAATAGAATGGTGATTACCAGGGCTTGGGGAATGTGGAAAAAGGAGAGATACTGGTCAAAGGGTACATGCTTTCTGTTATAAGATGAATAAGTTTTAGAAGCCTAATGCACAGTATGGTGACTATAGTTAATAATAATGTATATTGTAGTTGAAATTTATTAAGATCCTAGATGTCAAGTTCTTACCACAAAACAGATGGGGAGGGAGACCTTTGTGATATCTTAGGTCTAGGATAATCCAGGGTAATTTTTTTCCCTCTCAAGATCCTTCATTATAACTGCAGAGTCCCTTTTGCCCAGTGTGATACCATATTCAGAGGTTCTGGGAGTTAGGATGTGAATGCTTTGGGAGGTTATTATTCTGCCTTTAAGAGTTAACATATTTATTAAGTCTCTTAATGTTTCCCCCTCAATCTCTCTGTATTTTAAAAAATTCTTGAGTTTTATTTGTGTAGAGTTTCCCATAGTCTGGATCTTGCTGATTTCATTAGTGTAATGATGTTTGACTCTTCCCTGTTTTTCCTGTAAATTGGTAATTCAGTTGGATCTAAAACTTAAATTGAGTCATTTTTTTTGGGTGGGGAGCAAGGCTATTTAATAGGTAATACTCTCCTTCCATTTCCTTCCTAGAGGCACATGAGGTATGGAAGGCACATAAGGTGCCTTGTTGTGTGTGTCTCTCTTTGTGTGTGTGTGTGTGTGTGTGTGTGTGTGTGTGTGTGTGTGTGATGTTAGAGGCCTTAAATGTTTAGTGTTTAGATCTATTAATTCATTAGAGTTTGCAAAATGGTGATATTTGAATTGTTATTTTTTCATTTTTTGGCTGGAATAGTTTTATAAAGAGAAATGTTCCCCATTGACAGTTATGTGGTTACCCAGTGATTTATATAGTGGTTTATATAGAATGGTAGGTATATTTCTGCGATTCTTTCCATTTACCTACTAATTGTGAAAATAATGGGTTTTATTTTAGTATCCTTCCAATTTTTTTTTGTTTTCATGTTATTATGAACTCATATTTTAACATATCTAATGTGTTTCAAGACAATGCAGTTACTATTCTTTTTCATTTTCAAGCTGTCCTATCTTGACATGACCCTAGTAATCTCTGACTGCTTCTTTGCTGTCTGTCATCACAAGATGTTGTATTTCCTGCTCCAGTCCTGGAATGAGCCACCTCTCCAAGAAGCCCTTGATCTTTCTTCATGGGAAGCAGTGCCTAGTTACTGCAGTGTGGTGCTAGTAGTATTCCTTGTTCCTTGTTTCTAGATTTCTTTCAATGGACAGAGTTAGATTTTATTTTATTTGCTTTATTTTTACTTTTTGAGACAGGGTCTCTCTCTGTTTGTTGCCTAGTCTGGAGTCCAGTGGCACAAACACAGCTCACTGCAGCCTTAACTTCCTGGGCTCAAGAAATCCCACCTCAGCCTCGCAAGTAGACTATAGGCATGCACCACTACTCCTGACTAATTAAACAAAAAAATTTTTTGTAGAAATTGGGTCTCCCTGTGTTGCCCAGGCTGGTCTTGAACTCTTGGGCTCAAGCAGTCCTCCCATCTCAGCGACCCAAAGTGCTGAGATTACAGGCATGAGCCATTACACCTGATCTAGATTTTATTTTAATTTTAAAGAAAAATATATCATGAGTTCATACTGATATTTCTATTTTTTTCTTTTTTCTTTTTATACTGATATTTCTAATTCAGATTTAAAACTACAGTTTTTAGTTCTATCTTGTATCTGTATCTTTTTTCTGTAAACAACAGTAAGATTTATAAAGACAGTTAACTCTCTTTTTTAGAGTTTTGTTTTAGTCCGTACGATGTATCCCATTGACAAGATAGAGCCAAATGACTGTGTTTTAAAGTCACTTGAAAATAGTCTTTCATGTGATTATGCTACTAATTGGATATAAATTTAGATTCATTTATTTTCTTTCTTGTCTGGTTTCTTTCTCTGTTCCTTGTATCCTGTTCTTACCATTAAAATTTTATTTTCCATCACTATGTCTGTGTGCTTTTTTGTTTGTTTTTTGGGACACAATCTCACTCTATTGCTCAGGCTAGAGTGCGGTGGCGTCATCATGACTCACTGCTGACTTGACATCCCGGGCTCAGGTGATTGTTCCATCTCAGCCTCCTCAGCAACTGGGACCACAGGCACATGCCATCGTGCCTAATTTTTTAGTTCCTGTAGAGATGGAGTCTTGCCATGTTGTGCAGGCTGGCCTCAAACTCCTGGGCTAAGGCAATGCTCCCACTTTGACCTCTCAAAGTGCTGGGATTACAGGCATGAGCCATCACACCCAACCATCATTGTTTTTTTATAAGCATTTATGTCTGTTTATATCTGTTTAATTCCCCCCTTTTTTTTGATATACATACTTTTCCCAACTTTGCTTTTTTCACTTAACAGTATATTGTGGAGATCATTGAATAGCAGAATTAGTGTAGTCTTCATTTTTATTTTTAAAGTGTCATAGTATCCTGTAGTATGGATACATCATGGTTTATTGAATCTGCCCCATACTGATGAATGTTTGGATAGTTTTCAGTCTCTTGTAGTGAATAAGTTTTGCATGTCTTTTCATAATTTTACTTGAATATCTTGGGGAATAGATTCCTAAGTATATTCTTAAGAGTACACATTTTTCCTGCTTATCTGACATACTGCTTGGCTCATATATTATATGTGTAATTGAGTCTATTTTGGATTTTCAGTTTTTTTTTTTTAACAGCCCTGTTGATATTCTATATAATTCACTCATTTGAAGTGTACATTGATTTTTGTAATAGCTACAAGTTTGTGCAACCATCATCACAGTAAATTTTAAAAACATTTTCATCACCTCGAAAAGAACTCTGTACCCTTTATTCCACCCTCCATATCCACCCCAACCCAGTCCTAAGCTACCACTATTCTACTTCTTATCTTTATAGATTTGCCTGTTGTAGACATTTCTTCTAAATTGAACCATATAACATTTAGCCTCTTGTGACTAGCTTCTTTGACTTACACTATTTTCAAGGTTAATCTATGTTATAGCATGTATGTATGGCTGAGTAAAATTCTGTTGAATGCATATACCGCATTTTGTTTATCTGTGTATCAGTTGATAGACATTTGGGCTGTTTCCACCTTTGACTATTGTGAATAATGCTGCAACGAATATTGACGTACAAGTATGTATGGCTATATCTCTTTGAGTTCACTTCCTTTGGGTATATGCTTAAGAGTGGAATTCCTGGGCCATGTAGTAAATTTTATGTTTAACTTTAGGAGGAACTGCCAAACTGTTTGCTACAATGGCTGTACCATTTTATATTCCCACCAGCAGCATATAAGGATTCCAATCTCTCTATGTCCTTACCAACATTTGACATTTTCTATTTTCCTAGTAGGTGTGAAGTAGTTTCTCATTGTAGTTTTGATTTGCATTTCTCTAATAACTAATAATGTTGAGCATCTTTTCATGTGCTTATATGCCATTCATATATCTTTTTTTGAGAAATGCCTATTCAAGTTCTTTGCCCATTTTTGTTTTTTAATAAGTTTTATTTTTTAGAGCAGTTTTAGGTTCACAGTAAAATTGAATGAAACAGATTTCTCATGTATCCCTCTGTTTTTGCATTATGCACAGCCTCCTCTACTGTCAGCATCCCCTAACACAGTTATACACTTGTTACAATTGATGGGCCCACATTCACATGTCGTTATCACTCAAGGCTCATGGTTTCATTAGAGTTCACTCTATGTGTTCTATATGCTGTAGGTTTTGATAAATGTATAATGGAATATACCTACCATTAGAGTATTATACAGAATAATTTTACTGCCCTAAAAATACTCTGTGCTTTGCCTAAAACTTCCTCTTTACCCCAATCCCTGCCAATCACTTATCCTTTTACCATCTCCATAGTTTTGCCTTTTCCAAATGTCATATAGTTGGACTCTAACTGTATGAAGCCTTTTCAGACTGACTTCATTCACTTAGTAACATGTACTTAAGGTTCTTTCATGTCTTATGCCTTGATAGCTCATTTCCTTTTAGTGCTGAATGCTATTGTTTGAATGTACCACATATTTATCCATTCACCTACTGAAGGACATCTTGGTTGCTTCCAAGTTTTAATAGCTGAATAAAGTTGCTTTAAATATGAGTGTGGGCTGGGCATGGTGGCACATGCCTGTAATCCCAGCTCTTTGGGGGGCTAAGGCAGGTGGACCACTTGAGTCCAGGAGTTCAGAACCAGCTTGAGCAACATGGTGAAATCTCATCTCTGCAAAAAAAGAAAAAAAAATATGAGTGTGCAGATGTTTTGTTGACATCAGTTTACCACTCCTTTGGCTAAATACCAAGGAGCATGAATGATCACTGGATCATATGAGGAGAGTATATTTAGCTTTATAAGAAACTGCCAAAATAACTATACCATTTTGCATTCCCACCAGCAGTCAATGAGAGTTCCTCTCTTTCCCTGCCTTTGTCAGCACTTAGTGTTGTCGCTGAATAGCAAATAGCTTATTTGCTATTTATATATCTTCTTTTTTTAAATTGCATTTTAGGTTTTGGGGTACATGTGAAGAACATGCAACATTGTTGCATGGGTACACACATGGCACTGATTTGCTGCCTTCCTCCCCATCACCTATATCTGACATTTCTCCCCATGCTATCTCTCCCCAACTCCCCACCCCCCACTGTCCCTCCCCATTTCCCGCCGACAGATCCCAGTGTGTGATGCTCCCCTCCCTGTGTCCATGTGTTCTCACTGTTCAACACCCACCTATGAGTGAGAACATGTGGCGTTTGGTTTTCTGTTCTTGCATCAGTTTGCTGAGAATTATGGTTTCCAGGTTCATTCATGTCCCTACAAAGGACACGAACTGGTCGTCTTTTATGGACAGGGAAAATGTGGCACATATACACCATGAAATACTATGCAGCCATAAATAACATTTTAACTTGGCAAAATTGTTTCAATAAAGCATATATTTTATGACTCTCACTTTTTTAACTTAAAAACATATTTTATATTTTTATTTTGGTCTTACTTTACATATTGAATTATATAATAATTAGAAGTTTTAATTTTTTTACCATAATTTTTATTTGTAACCTAGGATGTAAGAAATTTTGAATTGTCTCTCATGAATTCATATTTTATAGATGAGAACTATTTTAATATTTTTATAAATTTATTTAAATTGTATATTTTTAATTTTAAATGACCTAGACTTTTAATGAGCATCTATTATTTAATTTATTTTTAAGATTTTAAATTATACAAAAAGTTTAGACAGAAGTGTTTACCTCATTGTATTTATCTAATTTATTTACTTAAAAGTTTGTTAAGATTATTTATGATTATTTATGCCCAGACAGACGCTTCCTCCTGCCGCCTTTCCTGTCCTCTCTTGCCTTCTTCCCCAGGGTGTCTGTGCACTCAGAGACGTGCTGGGTGCAATCAAGGACCCTCATTTGTTGCCATGGATCTACAAGCTGGGTGCTGCATTGCCTCATTTTGCATAAGAGGAGATGGAAGCCCCTGGATACACAGCTGCCCCAGAAGGGCCAGCTCCTAGCCTAGGCCACGGGACTCCAGAGCTGTGCCATCAGCGCTGCCATGAGTGCTCTCCAGAGCCAACTCAAGGACTGGAGGGAGGGTCCCCCCTGCCCTTTTCTGGGAGCCACAGGATTTCCCATGCTCTGGACCCCACAAAGCAGGCCTGGGCAGTCACATGTCCTGGTCCCTGCTTCCTTTGGAGTGAGACTTGCCAGCATCCATAATGGCAGTGGTGGCTTGTCCAAAGTGGCAGCTGCCATGGCACCGGCTGCAGTGGGGTGTGTGCGGGCTGTGGGTTCTCTGGCGCGGACGCTGAGGCAAACAGTCCCGGGGCCTGCCGCCCTGGGAGTCACTACTGTGTGGCCTGGCCAGGCCCAGCCACCGGCTGACTAGGGAACTGCAAGGTCGCCACGGAGGGGCCCTAGTGCGGAGCTGGGTCCAGGACAGTGCAGCCACTGTGATCAGAGAGCGGGGTCAGCACCTGACCCACCATACAGATGGGAACATTCAGAAGGCGGAGCGATGGCCAAGCTTCAGTGGCTTCGAGTGGGAAGCCGAAGTAGCACCCGCTTCCCAGACCTGGCCAGCGACGCGGCTGCTGCGCCCTCAATGCCGTGGGCGCCATGTTCCTGCGCCCAGGCTGGAGACTCAGCGCGGGGCCTGAGACTGCGTCCCCAGGATCCACCCAGCATTGGAGTGCGATGGCCAGGTCCAGGCGCTCATCCGTTCCCAGAGGTGCTACCTGGCAGGGTTGCCAGCCAGGTAAGCGGGAGCACCTGGCCGCAGCGGGGAACTTGTGGCGATGTCGTCCCCTTCCCGGACACCAGCCCCAGCCCAGCAAGGGCTTGGAGCCCTGCTGGAGGCTACAAGGTGGCAGACAGGGCAGTGAGGGCAGCTGTGGGAGCAGCCATGGCAGTAATGGGTCCCTTGTCCCCATGTTCCCAAGGCAGCCCACTGTACCACCTCCGCCCTTGCACTGACTGGCAGGACAAGCTCTCGGCCCCCGAGCCTTCGCTGCAGCCTAGGCCTTGCTCCCTGCGGTGTCCCAGGAGCTCTCCAGCACCCAGCCAAGGCCCAGCCTGCATTCATAGGACTGGCCCTGGGAGTGGTGGGTTTCCGCGAGATTGGCCTGGACCACCATGCCACCTGCCATGCACACTCCAACACACAGACTCACACCTCGGCACGCCCGCCCGCACTCACATGTGTGTGCACACACCCACATGCTTGCGCGCCCTCCCACACACATGCACTACCACACGTCCACGCACACTCTCACACACCCCCACACTGCTGCACACTTGCACACGCCAGCGCACTCCCACGCCCACTCCCTCACACCTGTGCACGCTGCCACACATATGCACACTCTCACACCTGCACTTGCCTTTGCACACTCCCACACTTGTGCACGCACCTTTCCACACCCTCGCACACTCCCACAAGCCCTCGAATGTCCATAGATGCTTCCACACCCTCAAGCATGCTCCCACACTCACACGCACGCCCGTGCACACTCCCACACAACCTCGCATGCCAGTGCAGGCTGTCATACAAGCGCACACGCTCCCTTATGCCCAGGCACACCCTCGCACACTCCCACACAGCACGCACGCCTGCACATGCCCACCCACGCACACTCACCCTCCAGCACTGGGCCAAGGTGCAGCCAGCATTGACAGGATGGGCCCTGGGAGTGGCAAGTTAGTGCGGGTTTGGCCAGGCCACAATGCCACCTGCCCCTCGCCTGCTGACACTGCGGTGACCCTTTCCCCAGGAAAGCCAGGAGAAGCCCTGATCTCAGGGCCCTGAATCAGCAAGGGTGCACTAGGAAGGGGAGTGCTGGGAGGGGGCTGGCTGGGGTGTGTTGGGAGGGGTGTGTTGGGAGGGGTGTGCTGGGAGGGGGCTGGGAGGGGTACACTTGAAGGGGTGAGTTGGGATGTGGCGTGCTGGGTGGGATTCATTAGAAGGGGTTTAGTAGGAGGTGCGCTGGGAGAGGTGCACTGGAAGAGAACTGGGAGGGGATGCGCTGGGAGGGGATGCGCTGGGAGGTGTGCATGGGGAGGGGTGTGCTGGGAGGGGTGTGCTGGGAGGGACATGCAGGGAGTGGGCAGGGCCTGTGCCTGTTATCACAGTTAGGCTGGAGGCCCCAGAGCTTGGACAGAGTTTCAGAAGCTGCTGCTTTGCTGTCCCAGACCAGAGCAATGCTCCTGAAGTGGCCCTGGGCCCATGGTTCTGGTCAGGTGGGTGGGAGGCTGCAGGCCTGGCTTTTTGTGCCTGTGCTGTCGCTGATTCCACAAAAGGCAGATGGATGCGCAGATGGATGCACAGACTGCTTCTTCCACCTGTCACCTTTCCTGTCCTCTCTTGCCTTCTTCTCCAGGGTCTCTGTGCACTCAGGGACATGCTGGGTACAATCGAGGACCCTCATTTGTCACCACGGATCTAGAAGCTGGATGCTGTGTTGCCTCATTTTGCGGAAGAGGAGATGGAAGCCCCTGGATACACAGCTGCCCCAGGAGAAGGGCCAGCTCCCAGCCCAGGCCACTGGACTCCAGAGCTGTGCCATCAGCGCTGCCATGAGTGCTCTCCGGAGCCAACTCAAGGACTGGAGGGAGGGTGCCCCCGCCCTTTTCTGGGAGCCACAGGATTTCTCATGCTCTGGACTCCACAAAGCAGGCCTAGGCAGTCACATGTCCTGGTCCCTGCTTCCTTTGGAGTGAGACTTGCCAGCACCCATGATGGCAGTGGCTGCTTGTACAAAGCAGCAGCTGCCATGGCTCCGGCTGCGGCGTGGTGCCGGCGCAGGCTGTGGGTCACCTGGCGCCGACGCTGACTGAGGCAAACAGTCCCGGGGCCCGCTGCCCTAGGAGCCACTACTGTGTGCCATGGCTGGGCTCACTGGTCCGCCAGAGGGAGAACTGCAAGGTCTGCCATGGAGGGGCCCCAGTGCTGAGCTGGGCCCGGGACAGTGCCGCAATTGTGCTTGGAACGCAGGGGCCGGGCCCCAAACGTGAAGGCGGAGCTGTGACCGAGCTTCAGCGGCCTGGAGTGGGAAGTGGGAGTGGCGCCCGCTTCTGGGACCCGACCAGCGACATGGCAGCTGCTCGCTCCCTGCCGTGGGCGCCAAGTTCAACATGACCTCCCTCACATGGTTGAGAACTGATGATGGCTGCAAGCTGGGAGCTCAGCTGGGCCTGTCAGGAGGGGACCTCAACTCTCCTCTATGTGGACCTCTCCACATGGCTGCTTGGGCTTCCTCACAGCATGGTGACTGAGTTCTAAGAAGAAGCACTCCAAGAGACAAAGGCTGGAGCTCCATCATTTCCACCATGTTCTATTGATCACAGTGATGACAGGGTCCGCTCAGATTCAGGGGGAGGAGATACAGCATTCACCTTTTCATGGAAGCGGCAAGATAACATCACAATAGTGAATGTGGTATGGGAAATATTGTGGTGATTGTCTTTGGAAACACAAAGGACCACAATGGTCCAAGCCCTTGATCATGTGGCACAAAGTCTTCACTTCCCTGGGATGAGAACCCAGTGAAACACTCAGTGACAACCCCCAAGAGGGTTTTTCTTCCAGTTTGACTGAACTGTCTGTGGGTAGCATTATGTTATATTTATTATGTTATTGGTGGCAACTATCAGTTGGCTGCAGATACAAGATTCTGGCAAGAATCAAAAAAGCATTCTGTGAGAATCAGTTGAGTATACACATTTTGTAATACAGAGTATCATATATTATTATTTGTTAATTTTGTGCCACACATCTTTTAGTGTTAATAAATTTTATAATAAATATAGACATGTGTGTGTATATATGTGATAAATATGTATGCATATATATGATAGGTGCATATATATGATATATGTATGTATGTGCATTTTTCTTCTGTAGCACACCTCTAAGTCTGTCCGCTATTGAAAAGCATCATTTTGTTTCTATTCTACCATGGAATTCCATTTTACTCATGCTGGGTTCAAAAGGTATGTGCATTTTAAATTTTGCTAGATGTTTTCAGATTGCAGAAGTTATAATTCTCACTTCTAGCAGCGGTGCATAAGAATACCCTTTTCTCACAAGCTTCCAAGAGTAGATTTGTAGATTTATTTTTTGTCAGTCTGATAGGCGTAAAGTGGTTATCTCATTATTTTAACTGGCTCCCTTCCACCATCCCAGTAAGTCTGAGGGTCTTTTCATATGTTGGGTACCATTTGGCCTCCTTCTGTGACTTGTTTCTTGGCTTTTCTTTATCTTTTTCTTTTGGGTTATTTGTTCCCTCCCTGTTAATTTGTGGATGTTCTCTGTATATTAAATTTAAGCCTTACATATGGCTCCGTGTTCCAAATCTCATTTATTTATTGACTTTACATCATATTTTGTCTTACAAAAATTAATTTTTACATTACCAAATGTTTATAATTTCTTCTACAGCTTCCAGGTATCTGGTCTAGAACCTAGGAACCTGTCCCTATATTGAGAGTATCCATATAACCCTTCAGAATTTCTTGCTGAATTTTTTTTGTTCCATTTAAGCCTTTAATATAAATCTTATCTTTAGATATGGTTAAAACAGGAGTACAATTTTTTTTTTTTCTGGATAGGTAGCCTGTTATGCCAGTTAAATGTTTGTGGTTTAGTGAAAAGCAAAATAATTATGTATTAAATAATAATTCCCCACTGTATTGAAATACTACTTTTGTTATATTAAATTATTATATATCCACATGTATTTTATATTCTAATCTGTCATTCTTATGCTAATGACATATTGATTTGGTCATAGTGTTTTTGTAGTATGTTTTAATGTGGGGTGTTTTAGGAAGGTGATATATAACACTATTTCTGGGATGAGGTCATGGAGAGTGCCTCCTTTATTCTCTGTTTCCCTTTCCATGACATTCACTGCAGGGAGGCTTTGTGTTGAAATTGTGGAGACATAAGATGAAAGCAGTTGGATCCCTGAATCACTTTATATAAGAGAGTTTCTTCCCTGGAGCTTTGCCTGATTGCATCATCTTTGTGTGAGCAATAAACAACCCTTCATTTTTTATCTCAGCATAGCCTATACTGTCCTGACTAATCATTGATGCTGCTGTATCAAAAAGCCAAAATATACAGCATTAGTTTAGTGGCCAGTGGTGGGTGCCAAGGACACTGATGCTGGAGGCTGGGGCATGGCAATCTGTGCTATTAATGGTACCACACTTGTTAAATGGCATACTTGCATTAAGAAAGCTAAGAAAGAAAGTTTAGTTTAGAAAGCTTAGTTTAGAAAGCTCTAGACCAAGAAGAGGCAGGTATAGACCTGATGGAGAGCACAAAGCAGTTCACTTGAAGACCCTCAATGCCTTTTTCTCTTCTTTCTTTCTTTCTTTCTTTCTTTCTCTTTCTTTCTTTCTTTCTTTCTTTCTTTCTTTCTTTCTTTCTTTCTTTCTTTCTTTCTTTCTTTCTTTCTTTCTTTTCTTCTGAGACAGAGTTTCAGTTTTGTTATCCAGGCTGGAGTGCAGTGGCGTGATCTCAGCTCACTGCAACCTCTGCCTCCCGGGTTCAAGACATTCTCCTGCCTCAGCCTCCCAAGTAGCTGGAATGACAAGCATGTGCCACCATGCCTGGTTAATTTTGCACTTTTAGTAGAGATGGGGTTTCGCCATGTTGGTCAGGCTGGTCTCGAACTCCTAACCTCAGGTGATCCCCCGTCTTGGCCTTCCAAAGTGATGGGATTACAGGCTTGAGCCATTGCGCCCGGCCAGAATATCTTTCCATGTACTTATTTGCCATTGGTGAAATGTCTTTTGCCCGTTTTCTAATTGGATTTTTCGTTTTTTTACTGTTGGGTTTTGAGAGTCCTTTACATATTGGGAATATGAGTCTTTTGTAAGATGTGCATTGTGCAAATATTTTCTCCCAGTCTGTAGCTTCTCCTTTCATCCTCTTAATAGGGACTTTTGCAGAGTAAAGGTTTTTAATTTTGATTAAGTCCAATTTATTGATTTTTTTCCTTTGATGAATCTGCCTTAGGCGTGGTGTCTAAGAGCTTATCACTAAGCACTAAGTCCCAAAGATTTTCTCCTATGTTACCTTCTAAACTTTCATAGTTTTATGTTTTACATTTAAATTTATATTCCATTTTGAGTTAATTTTTATATAAGGTGTGAGGTTTAAATCATAGTTCTTTTTCTTTCTTACGGATATTCAATTGCTCCAATATTGTTGAAAAGGCTATCTTTCCTCCATTGAATTGCTTTTGCATGTTTGTGAAAAATGAGTTGGCTACACTTAATGTGGCTCTATTTTTGGGTTCTCTACTCTATTCCATTTCCCTCTATCAATACCACACAGCTTTGATCCCTGCTGCTATGTGATATAGGTCTTGAAACTGGGTATATTGATACCTCTCACTCTAATTCTCCTTTTTCAGAATTGTTTTATCTTTTTCCTGTGCCTTTCCATGTAACTTAAAGAATAATCTTGTCTATGTCTGAAGAAAAAAAACCAAAAACCTTGCAAGGATTTGACAGGAATTTCATAAACCTAGCCAAGCACAGTGGCTCAGCCCTGTAATCCCAGCACTTTGGGAGGCCAAGGCGGGTGGATCCCTTGAGATCAGGAGTTTGACACCAGCCTGACCAATGTGGTGAAACCCTGTCTTTACTAAAAATACAAACAAATTAGCTGGGCATGGTGATGCCTGCCTGTAGTCCCAGCCACTCAGGAGGCTGAGGCAGGAGAATCATTTGAATCCAGGAGGCAGAGATTGCAGTGAGTTGAGATCATGCTACTATACTCCAGCCTGGGCCACAGAGTGAGAACTGACATCTTTGCTATGTTAAGTCTTTCAAATCAGACTACTCCATTTATTTAAGTCTTTTAAAATTTCTTTCATTAGCATTCTGTAATTTTCACATGCTATACATGTTTTGTTAGATTTATACCTATATAGATCATCTTTTGTGAGTGATTGTAAATAGGATTGTATTTTAAATTTTGGTTTAATGTGCTTATTACTAGTATGTAGAAATATAATTGATTTTTGTATGTTCATCTTATAGTCTATGGCCTTGCTGAACTCATTTAGTAGTTTTAGAAGGTCTTTTTTTTTGTAGGTTCCTTGAGATTTTTACACCAAACATCATGTCATCTGCAAATAGGGACATTTAATTTTCTTCTTTTCTGATGTGTATGCCTTTTATTTCTTTTTCTTGCTTAATTGCACTGGCTAGAACTTCCATGATTATGGTTGAATAGTAGTGATAAGAATGAGCAATGTTGGCCAGGTGTGGTGGCTCATGCCTGTAATCCTAGAACTTTGGGAGGCTGAGGTGGGCAGAGCACTTGAGGCCAGGAGTTCAAGATCAGCCTGTCCAACATGGGGAAACCCTGTCTCTAAAAATACAGAAATTAGCTGGGCGTGGTGGCGGGCGCCTGTAATCCCAGCTACTTGGGAGGCTGAGGCAGGAGAACTGCTTAAACATGGGATGCAGAGGTTGCAGTGAGCTGAGATTGTATCACTGTACTCCAGTCTGGGCAACGGAGTGAGACTCTATCTAAAAAGAAAGAAGAATGGACAACCTTGCCTTGTTCCTGGTCTCAGTGAGAAGCATTACATTTTTCATTAAGTATGATACTTGTAGGTTTTTTACAGATGTTCTATGTCAAGTTGAGGAAATTCCCCTTTATTTCTAGTTTTCTGAGAGTATCATAAATGGGTATAGAATTTGCCAAATGCTTTTTCTGTACCAATTGATATGATCATTTGATTTTTCTTCTTTAGCCTGCTAATATGGTAAATTTCACTGATAGCTTTTCAAATATTGAACCAGCTTTTAATCCAGAATTAACTCTATTTGTTCATGGTATGTGACTATTTCTATGTATTGTCAAATTATATTTGTTAATATTCTATTAAGAATGCTTGCATTCATATTTATGAGGAATATCAGCCTGTAGTTTTCTTTTGTTATACTGTCTTTCCATCTTTGGTCTTGGTATCAAGGCACTACTGACTGTTGTTCTTCTATTTTCTGGAAAAGACTGTGTAGAATTGATATTAATACACTTTTTTTTTTTTTTTTTTTTTTTTTTTGGTTTTTTTAAGGGTCTACCAGGGTGGCCCAGGTTGGTGTTGC
>CAUYLG010040833.1:0-14671 GCA_963573385.1 Cacajao melanocephalus
CTGTAGTAATGCAATGAAATACTAAATCGAGGGTATATGCCAACACATTAAAAAACCTCAAATAGGCTGGGCTTGGTGGCTCACGCCTGTAATCCCAGCACTTTGGGAGGCCGAGGGGGGCAGATCACGAGGTCAAGAGATGAAGACCATTCTGGCCAACATGGTGAAACCCCGTCTCCACTAAAATACAAAAAAATTAGCTGGGCTTGGTGGTGCGCGCCTGTAGTCCTAGCTACTCAGGAGGCTGAGGCAGGAGAATTGCTTGAACCCAGGAGGCGGAGGTTGCAGTGAGCCAAGGTCGCGCCACTGCACTCCAGCCTGGCACCTGGTGACGGAGTGAGACTCTGTCTCAAAAATAAATAAATAAATAAAAATTAAAAAAAAAATAAAAAACCTCAAATAGTGTTTTTCTTGTTAGTGCAGAGACCATTTTCATCAGTGTTTAAAAATAAGTAAGGGCATAAAAGACAAAAAAAAGTGTAGACTTAAAACCCAAGACAGAGATTAACATCATTTTTAAAATCCTTATCTAAACCACAATTCAACTGTTCATCAAAAATAACATTTATCCATATAGACTTCTAACTTTCTTATGGTTTCTTCATTGATAAGTCTAATCTCTACTTATATCCTCTGCAGTTTGCTTATAATTATTACTCTGAAATTTCTTTAGCTTCTCTTTCTTTTTTCAATATCTGTCACCAACACTTTGGTTCAAATCACTATGATCTCATATGCAGAATACAGAACTAATGCCCTGTCTTCTCTTTTTAGCCAACGTACCCATTAATCATTCTAAAGCACTAGTTAGATTAATTTTTATCACACACATTAGACTTCTCCCAAATAATAGGTTTTGCACCATCATTCCCAAACAAACCTTCAAGCCTCTTATGCTTCTCATGAAATGAATCCCCTGGATAAGCTTGCTTGGACTATTTATAGGTCCACAAAAGTTAGCAGCAAGCCTACTCCCATTCTTGATTTACATAAGAGAAACTGCCCAGAGCACATTTCCTAAATTTTCTATACAAACATATGCAAGTTTCACAGAAACATATTTGGCATTTCTGTTCTCTAAAACATACATCAAATTTTACCTTTTTCATGACGCTGCTTTAAGTCTTCCCAGGTGGAATTAATCTTATTTACTTTGAAGTCCATGGTACATAATATCTCCATTCCTATGCCATATATTAAATGCTACCTTGCATTGACATACAAAGCATGAATTGCTTTCTTTCTTAAATATTGTTGCAGTTTTTCCACTGAGAGGATGTTTTATACATATATTATTGGAAGCCCTTATTGCTTCCATGTGAATATGCTAGTACTAACTGGGATTTCTACAAAGCGGGTGCTGTTCTTGGTGCTAGAACTCAGGCAGCTGTCCCAAGAAATAGCCTAATAGTTGACTGGTCATTTGTACTCAACTCCATCCCCACTACATTTTAAGAGCTGAGTTCAAAGAACATTTTCTGCTGACCTACAGCAACAAAGAGACCATGGAATCTTTGTGTGCTTTACTGCAATATCCTACTTCAAGGATGCTGTTGACAAACAGATGGGAAACCCAGTAGACTTGCCAAGAGTGACATGGGTTGTAATTATAGCAACAGTGTGCCATTGTACCATGTCTAGAAACTAAGTTTTTATTGTGGTGGGAAATTGGGTGACAGCAACCCTTTTTTTTTTTAAATGTACCCAAGTACACATTATGTTATGTTTTATAGACAAACTGCTGACATGCATCAACAGTTTAGTCTTCCTGGCTTAAGAACTATTCACAAAAGAATTGGGTTTTGAGTGTTAGAGTTTAGAGATCCCTCTGACTCACAATTAGTGATTTACTATATTTTCATTTTGATTGATTTTGTCATGGTACTTTCTTCCATTCACAGCAAGCTGAAAATAACACTTTATCAGAATTATGGCATTTTAAAAATAAGGTAACTGAATAAAGGATATTTTTTCTAACTATTTCTATTAATTAAAAGTTAAGAAACATTAGAAACAAATCCTATGCCCTGTGAACAAATTTATATAAATATAAAATTTTAACATTTGCAGAGTTTAGTGTTTTCCCCTTTCAAATTGCTGTTCTTGCCTGAACGCTGCCATACTTGAAGTGGGAAAGTACTGTGGAATCCAGCCACATATGATAGATACATGAAATCCAGAATATTTTTTACTGTAACATTTTAAGACGAGATACTGCCAAACTTGAATATGAGGTTACTGTGTATTCATGTATAGCCTTTCTTGTATGTATGTCAAGGGTATAATGTTGCCACCTGAATGATGTCAAAGTAAGCTTGAAGATGTTGATATCCTGGGAAGGCTATTTGTGCAGGAAAACTCTAAGGCTCACTGTAAGCAAAATTTACAAAGACTTTACGAAGCAAGAGTCACTGAAGGGAACAAGGCTAAGGCATTAACCTTAAGACGGAGCATTTTCTTAAAAGATAGACGCTTGTGCCTATTTGAAACTTATGACCCCCACATTTTTTGAGCGTTTCATATCATCACCATTACCATTACTACCAACAACCTGCACAAATATTGATTCATTAGATGCATATTTGAATAAAACTTTTGTTTTGCGTTATATATAGAACACTTCATTGAGTAGGTAAGGCTAGATTAAGGTGGAAATGGGCAGATTGTAACAGTGTTAAAGCTTTTCACTATCTCTGTGCTCTCCCTACTGTTCGAGTTCCCCCATTTATGCTTTCTTGCCATCTTTGAGATGACCTTTCAAAGAAAGCTATAGGAAACTAAAAGTATAAGATGTCCCCTCCTAAACAACCCATTGTGATTAATAAAAGAATCCATCAAGAGCAGTAGTTAAATTAGATATACCTGCATAGAAGAATTTTATCTCTGTGCACTTGAAAAATAAAACTTTCTTCGGATGTACCGTGTGTGTGTGTGTATGTGTGTGTAAGGAAAAACTTTCAGAAAATGTCTGTGTAACTCATCTAAAACCATAACCCCTTTCTTCCATGATCTCCCTCTTTTGTGAGGAAGATGAGGTTGACTGACACTGACCCTGAGGTTGCCTCAGTGAGGTTCACCAAAGACATGTTTAGAAGGGCTTATCTGTGGGAAAGAGATGGAACACATATTTGCAAACCACCTGCTGCAAATTCCCTGGTTTAAATTATTTTATAACTATATTAGGAATAAAATCATCTTTAATATCTGAAAAATAGGTTAAACAGAACAACAAAGACTGCTTCATTAGATATTTCCACTGGAAATAATAAAACAGCCAAGAACTCTCTTCCAGTCTCCATCTCTTGCCCCAACTCTGGTTGGTTCCTCTGTTGGTCCCTGCAGACACTATTACCTCAAGGTAATTCCTGGGTCATGTGTTAACCTTGGGGCCAAGTTTGCTAAGACAATAAAAACATACTATTGTAACATACTACTGTTATGGCAAAAGCTGGAGCAATATAGGAATTAATGAGGTGTTATTTGGTGTCACATTTAGGAGGAATAAAAGATGATGATCGTATTTTGACCAGTCAGCATTATTTCATGGTCTCAAAAGCTTTATTTGGTGACACTTTTAAAAAGAGTGAAAATCTGGTAGTATTTGGTCCACAGAGATGAGGCACGCCTTGTCTAGACTGTCCCTTATGTGTTATCCACTAGGAGCTTATTCAATTCATATTGGAGCTGTGTTGTATACATTAAGTACCTATAAACTTTATCAGATAACACTAGTATGGAAATGCCCAAAGAGAATATTAGACAATAAACCAAAACTTGCCAGTATCATCACAATTATCACATTTCATGGGAAAGAGATGCATAAAAGTTGCTTCCATTGGAAGACAGGAAGAAATGGCACTTCAGCTCAATCTATGTAACTGTCATTTCAGTCACTGAAATAGTAGTGTGAAAAAACTATCCAACCTGTAGTTATTCTCTTTACCTTCAACAGAAGTAACAGACCCCTCTTCTCTTCCCACATAATTTTTAGTTGCTAACTTTTTCATGACATATATCTAAATCTCACCTTGTTGAGTTCGTTTTTTATTGGATGATATAGATTGTTTACTGCTTGTATTATTCTCCACTGTAGATGCCCTTAAACATAGTCAACACATCATAACACTTACTGAATGCTGAAAGATTAATTTACCTGGTCTTCTCATGGCAAAGTGAAGTGCAGAGAAGCTAATACAATTCATTTTGAGTTCTGGCATGTCTAAGATATATGTTAATATTTTGTCCTGAATGATGCTAAGCCATTCCCTAGACAATCCATACATAGATTTACCAATAAAGGCTTTTACTCATATGGATAAAAATACAGTAATAATAACAATAAATGGAAAAATTTGGGTCTGGGACAGGTGGGCTGTCTAGGAGGGGGAAGACAGCATGTTTTAATGCAGTTAAAAAAAGAAAGAGACAAGACTCAGAATATAAAAGTAAAAGAAAAAAAATGTTTTGTGGGAAGCTGAGTTGAGATTGTTTATCTATAGGGAGAGGAAAGTTACACCACAATCTAGTAAGGGGAGCATTTACATAAAAGCAACTGCAGTGACTTATTAGCCAGACTTTAAGACAAGTTGGAGAGAGAAGAACAAGCTGCGTAGACAGGAACACTGAGCTGCACTGTCAAGATTTGAAACTAAATAAGGGAGGATAAAAGTGTAGTATAATGGAGATCAGGAACTAAGGACTTCCAGGTGAGCTTCTACTGCTGATCAGATGAATGTTCTTAGAAAAACTATTTGTCATAGACTCAGTTCAACTGTTCATAAAACATCAGGTAGAAATAGATGGCCTTCAAAATTACTTTTGGCTTTAAAATTGTTTGAATCTATAACAAAAAAATGTTTTCTGCACCTTCTAAAAATTCATTCTGAGAAATAGTACAATCTAAGATTAATCCACTATTTGAGTTTAGTTTCTGAGAAAAAAAATTATTTCTGGAGACTAATTTTTAAATTATACTTTATAAGAAAATGAAAGTTATGCACTAAAAAATGTTTTCCTTTTTACCTTAGTTTCTGAAACACTTAGAAATTAAATCAGATTTTAGGAACTTTAGAGCAAAGTGCAGCTTTCAATAACACTAAGAACCACTTCACAGGAATCTTCTTCTGTTTCTGGAGACAGGATTTTAGATTTTCAAATGTGTGTGTGTATATATAGACACACACACAGTCTTTTCAATTGTTTATCTCTAAAATATCTCAATGTTTATGGAAAGCACAGAAATATAGGTAAATAAGCAAATAATTAGTGATTTATTATCTGTTATAGAAACAGAATGAATAGAAGAGTGGTCACATTGCTAGTGGTGCTTTCTACAACTTTTCTGTATTTTACCATTTTTCACTGTGATGAGTTGCTTAATGCATTAATAAAGTTAAGTTTTTGTAAAGGACTTTAAAGCCAATGACTGAGTCATACCATTTATCTCTAAGGCACAATGAGTAAGTCAAAACTCTAAATTCAATGTCATGAATTACTTGATGGTAACCTCTTGGAAATGTAGAGCTTTAATATAAAAGACAAGCAATCTTTAGATGGGCACTTTATAAATCTGTGTCATTTAGATGATGAGAAAATTTGGTATTTGCCTCAATCCCCTGTCCTTGTGAATAGCCCTTCTCAGCATATTGCAATGTTCCTCATTCTGTGGCTGTTTGGTTGTGAATTGAAGTAGCACGTGAACAAGTGACAGGAAGCCCCTATTGCCAGTTCTTATACTGGAGTCATATCCTTTTTAATTTGGCAATTTGGCTTGCAACTGATGTAGGCTTCTACTCAGTAACTATTATTTTACTTAGAAGTGGTTACCATCATTGGCATTTAACTGACATGAAGAGATCCCATGGGAAGAACATTATTGTTGCTGAATTCAAATTTCTATTTTATTACTCTATTGATTTCTTGTCAGAATTTTGGATCAAGCTATTTTTAGTATCATGATATTTAAACAAACTATGTTGTCTGTACACAATTATGTTGATCATTTTATTTAAAATATATTATTTTTAAAGCTAGATTTCTTAGAAAATGTTTCCATTAACATCACTTATTCAATGTATTTTCTTTTAAACAATATGTATGCACATATATAGACAATTTGATTTATTGATTAAATATCTATTATTAAATTTATAAGGTACGGCATGGGAATCACTGTCATGACACCAAAGTGGGTATCAGAGGAAATGAATGGGGCACCAACACAGCCAAGGTCTAAGTAAACTTCTCGGTTCATATATTTAACTCAAATGTTTAATGATAAAATTATAGCAGACCTTATACAATTTCCTCAAGTAATTAGAAGCATTCTTCTCCAGTCTCTGGTAAAAAGAAGGAATGCTTATTGCCTCTAATTCTAGGACCTTTGAAACCTGTATAGAACTTTTAAAATTCATCTGACAAGTAGGGAATTTGACCTTAAAATATTAGGTGATTGATTAATAAACGTTTTAAAAATCAATAAAACTGGTTAATGTATCAAATCTGTTGAAAGGATTGATCTACAGTCTCCAAAATGGCTTATCCAGCTAATGATGTGCTCAGTCTTCTAATTTTCAACTGCATCTAAATAAGGGCACAACCACCTAGAATGTACTGATTGAACTGATTGGGTAATCTGCAATATGAATGTATATATGCATGGCATTGCATCTCCCCAAATAGAATAGTGCCAGATAAAATAAAATACTTTATTTTTCAGTCTGTAAATTAAAAAAAAAATCACTGGATGTTTATGTTTCTCAGATTTAAAGGACATGCATAACAAATAACCAAAGGTGTTCACATTCAACACAGTTGATACTATTGATTAGCTTATAGTCAGTCCTGAGGCATTATTTTCATTGTGCAAAATAAGCATAAAACTACTACAAGCAATTAATTGCCAGCTTTTCGTATCATGCTTTGCAATGGCCTATCAGCCTTTTATTAATATTAATGAGGAGAATTAGCACAGAAGATCAGGGAGCCACGATAGTGCTGAGAACCTATGAGGACCCTACGGCTCTCATGCTTTATTATTTTTTAATCAAAGTAGCTGACTTGAAGGCACAAAATTAAAGAACTGAGTCTTTTATGATTCCACAATGATTCAAATTAAAATGATCTATACTTGCACAATTCCCATGAACCATTTTATGCTTGTTAAAAAGAGTTAAAAATTGCATACATTCATGATTTAAGGGCTGTAGTTTTCTTTTCCTAATGAACAGTCCACTTTATGTGTTTCTCCAACTCACATATGTGGACATAAAGCAAGAGAGGGTGGGCAGAGAATGAGCAAGAGAGAATTTAAGTTTCTGATTTACATTGACTAAAAAAGAAATGTTCATGTGTTGCTATTTCCAGGCTCACTTGGAGTCCTTGGCGTTATACACAGCATCACTGAATGTCCTTGGAGAAGCCTGTGTAGAAGCAGCATTCTGGCAAGGCCCATTTTTCAGGTAGAAATACAGGAGCTGTAAAATCGTGGGCAATAGTTTCTTCTATGAAGAAACTTAGGGCTCCGTGGGGGTGCTTGAGCGTGTCCGTGAAGATGGTTCTTTTCTTTTCAACAACCAAAAATTAATGTCTGTAGGGAATTAATCTATTTTTTTCCAACATTGAGGTCTCTACTGCAATTTTATGTGAAAATTAGTATGCTATACAAAGGTTTAAAATATTTGTTAGTTCATACATTTAACTACTGTATGTTAGATAAGTATGTAACCAGAAATCTAAACAAAAAAAAATTGATTTTTCCCAATATCATCATAGCAATATGGATATGTAGACAGGAACACTATAAAATGCATTAGAAATTTATTTGGAAATGATGTAGGCACAATCTCAATTACAGAAATACAGAACTATGTAAATAGTCATAAGCAAAGCCTCTATTATATAATAGGTACACAAACAAATAACAAATATTCATGGAGATAGATTTCTTATATTGGTAAAAGGATGGGAGTTGATTTTGTTTGTAGTCATAAATAAAATTTCTTATATATCCAGAGAAGGCAAGAAGAGCTACGGGGAGCTCCAGGACGTAAAATATGTTGGAAGTGTTGGGCAATGAGTGTTAGACTTAATTTGAAAATGTAGAGCTTCCTGACAGGTATTTCTCCAAGTGTGATCTGGACCTTTATCAATATTAACCAAAGGGTTTATTTAAACAAAAATCCAAACAAAACAACAAAACATGTTTTTGGACACCCATGGCAGATCTATGAACTAGAATCTCTAGAAGTGTGCCTTTTACATTTTTAACAAGTTTCTAAAGTAATTCTTGGATCGGAAGATAGGATGAGAATGTTGACTTTTTATTCAAGTAATAGTAGTTTCATTTTTTTTTTATGTAGACATGCAAGAAATTCTTATCTATACCTAAAATGGAAGAAAACTGAAATTGCTCTCCTCAAAGTAGCAGATTAATGGGATTAATCACCACAATCTTGTCCTCCTCCTCTATACCCTTCCAAGGGTCCTAACCATCTTTCACCTCAAGAAATTTTTTTACCTCTCTTCCCTGAAATCTGTCCAGCCTTCATCACTCTGCAATGATGGGTCATAGGGAATGTTGTTACAATGTCTGATTTATGTTGACTTGGTTTTAATTCTTTTAATGATACTATTGCTTGCACTGACATTGTGGATGCCACTCAAACTATTCTTGCGTGAAAGCTCCATATATGGACCCTATACTGGGAAAGATGTTGGTGCCATCTAAGACACGCAGTTCATTTGTTGGACAATTTTAAGGATGGCCTTTCTTTCTACCTGTAGGGAGGGGGCCTTCTCTGCCTTCTGTCAAAATTGCATTTGGTTTTTAGATGCTCATTTTTCTTGGTGATCTCTACACAAAATAGAACAATTATATTTTTTTCATTTTAATTTATATAAGAAAAATAAAGAATATGTATGATATCGTATTTGAAGAGAACAAGGTTTATAGTTAATTTAACCCCACTGTAAAAACTTCTTGCCCTTAACTTGAGTCCTTGCCTGGTTCTTCTTCCTCCAACAGATTTCAGAAATGTGTTCTATATTTTCTTGTTCCAAATGCCAGCACAATCTTTGTGGTTTAGATTGTTCTTCAATGTGTTGATTGGGAAGTGAGATGTGGGTTCTAATTCTTCAGTGTCCTGTCCACTGAAATTATAAAAGAAATGTAAAACAAACAAACAAAAATAAGATTTTTCACTATTAACCAGAAAAAAATGTTTGCAAATGGATGTAAATAAGTTCATGTGGGGAGTAGTGAATGGTGTCTAGACCAAGAGCAGTTATTGGGATTGCACTGTGGATATCAAACTGCCAAGAGTTGGCTCCATGAATATAGAAAGACTTTGGATGTGTGAAAGGCTTTGCATAGCACCTAATACCTGATATATGCTCTTTATTATTATTATTATTACCCTTTTTATTATATTAGGCTCCTTCAGAAGTGACTTCAACCTTCTAAATTAACTGATGCTTCTCATTCGCCATGAGACTATGGACTAATGCTCACAGAATGGCTGAGGCCAGTTGGTTTCTCTCTAAACTGCCTGCTTTTCTCCTTCTACCAGGTGAATTTTGCACTCACCAAAATTAACTTGGGCTAGATCCCAAAAGAGTTTATGTCAATATTAATTTAATCAAATGTTATTTAATATGTGTTTGAAAATAATCTCTGAGTGGGACCTTTAGAAGCATTGCATAGACGTTATAGAATAAAAAAAAATTGGAATTGGCAGAAACATCAGTAAAAGCTTTAAAAATATATAAATATATGATTGTATATATTTAAAATAGATTTCCAGGTATAATTGCCCTTTACAATTAGCTGATGAATAACCATAGTGAGAGAACTTTCACTCTATTATTATCATTATGAGGACACTGAAAACACCTGAACTAACATCACAGGAGATGTGGGAACTGGATGAAATGAAGGATAGAAGCAAATGCAGCCTGCCTCAGAATTGTGTGCAGTACCCACTTGGAGACTGAAAAATCCCTGCTCAGAAAAAAATGTTTGATTTTGACTATTCTCAGGTTATCACTATTTTTCTCTTACACTACTTGGATACTTTACTCACAGTTCACTACCCGAAGAAACATTTACCTTATAGAAATGTAAGATTTTTAAAAATGGATTTCTTGTTAAACATTTTTTTTTCACAACCCAGGAAAAATGTATTGCATTGTATTGTATTCTGCTGTGTTGTATTGTATTACATTTTATGGTACCATATGGATTTTATCATGAGAGGCTTTCATTAAAGTTACATATGAATATATATCCCAGGACTGTGTCTGCCATGTGACTTATTTGCTTCATGGTCTCTCTCCTCTAAAACATGGTAGGTGAATTGGAAGGCTGAAATAACCTCCAGTTTGTTTGATGTGCAAACTTTCAATCTGGGGTTGTTATTATACTTAAGATTTGAAAACAACTAAAATATTAGTCATGAGTGGGAAGAGAGTGATGTGTATTCATGGAAGTTCCTCTGTAGGTAGACTGCTGGCACACTCATGTTAACTCCCAAGGTGGTGGATGATCTGTAAACACTGAAGAATCTGCTCAGACTAAGCCAACTGCCTAATGCATCTGAGGGCTGACAATACAGATATGCTTCATGATAAATACTCTGGGCCTAGCTTAATTTTTCAAACAGTATTTTGCATTTTGATGAAGAAAAAAACCTGAACTGAGGATGAGGCAAGGAGAGCAATGGTGGTGCACAGGCTATATTTTTCATCCTTAACAGCATGATTTACTCTAGCCATTTCTGGAGTAACAAATCCTATAACTGAAATTCATGCTTGGAATGCCAAAAAGGGATGCAAAGGCAAGTAGATTTTTCAGCTTATAAAGGTATCCTGCTTAATTTGGTCTTGTTAAGGGTGAAGGGAAGGTGGGATGTCAAGTGTGGATAAAATATCTTATCTCTCTATTTGAGCTTCTAGACTGGAATCTCATTGCAGGTTAAAGGCTTGTGAAAAAATACGTTTCTTGGAGTATTCTCTTCAGTAGTGACACGGTCTGGCTGTGTTTCCACACAAATCTCGTCTTGAAGTTTAACTTCCACAATTCCCTTATGTTCTGGGAGGAACCCAGTGGGAGGTAACTGAATCATAGGGGTGGGTCTTTTCCATACTGTTCTCATGATAATGAATAAGTCTCAGAAGACCTGATGGTTTTAAAACTACTTGTTTGCCTGCACAAGCCCTCTCTCTTTGCCTGCTGCCATTCATATAAGATGTGACTTCTTCCTCCTTGCCTTCCACCATGATTGTGAGGCCTCCCTCCCCAGCCACGTGGATCTGTAAGTCCATTAAACATCTTTATTTTGTAAATTGCCCAGTTACGGGTATGCCTTTATCAGCAGTGTGAAAAACGAACTAATACAGGCAGCATAAATTTTTACTTTTACTCACTCTTCATAGTAAGGACTTCTTAAGTAGCACATTACATAGTAGGAAATATTGCAACAAATCAGAAACTTATTTGTACCACCTCAGAAAATTAGTGAAATTTTGTTTAATTTTAATTTTTATTATTTAATAATGTAGCAAACAAGATACATGGGAAAACAACTTAAAATCATACCATCTTGAAATTGTCACTATAAACATTTCATAAAAATCTTTTTACACATCCTCATAAATTCCATAAAAGAACAAATATTACACACACTGTTATCTGGATTTTTTTGGCTTTATTGTTTTGCTTACTTTCACAGTCATTAATTTCATCCACCAGGTTACCATTGTTTACTATCTATTAGACGTTCTCCTGACCCTCATATAATTTAAATATGTATTTATTTATGTTTCTAGATAGATCTATAAACCACACACATATGCATAATTGTTTATTTATTATTGTTTCTTTCTTTTTTTTTTTTTTTTGAGACAGGACCTCTCTCCATCACCCAGGCTGGAGTGCAGTGGCACAATCTTGGTTCACTAGAACCTCCACCTCCTAGGTTTAAGCAATTCTCCTGCCTCTGCCTCCTGAGTAGCTGGGATTACAGGAAAGTGAGACCCCATACTCAGCTAAGTTTTGTATTGGTAGTAGAGATGGGGTTTCACCATATTGGCCAGGTTGTTCTCAAACTCCTAACCTCAAGTGATATGCCTGCATTGACTATTTCTTCTATTAAAAGAATGGAATATTCTACCTGGGTCTTTATTCATTTTCTTAATTTTTAAAAAGTGATTTTTTTTTCAAGTCAAAAGGTTGAAATCCAATTCATTCATTTAAATGATTGAATAATACTCCTTGGAAAGAACTTGCCACAATTTCTTCAGTGTTTGTATTTTTTGTATAGACATTCATTGTGTTTGTGTTTTGTCACTAATGGAATTTCTTGTTTGTGGGAACTAGATTTCCAGGAGTGGATATCTATTAATAGGTTGAAGAATCTCTATATATTAATTTTAAGAAATGCTTGCAAGATTGCTTTTCTTGTTTTGGTTTTCACCATAACATTTACCATGTCTTACATCTTCTATTCTTTATCTTCTGTTTTTCTCACTAGAAGAAATCATTTTATAAGAACTCAAGATTGGATCATTAATTCATTGCAGTATTCTCAGTGTGTGGTACATACCAAGTCTGCAATTGGCATTTGTTGAATGAATATATGATTGTGTTAGAATTGCTACAACCATGATGATTAAATATCATTCTTAATGGAGGGCTTCTCCTTTTTATTGCTGATTTAATGGAAATTGCATCTTTCCTCCATGAAAAAGAATCCTGAATCATATAACAAGAAGTATTTATAGAAATTAGCATGCTGTATTTCTATTTCTGTTTACCTAGAGACTTTTGCTTTGTTTTATATGTGTGTGTGTGTGTGTGTGCATCTGTTTTGTTTATTTTGTGGGTTTTTCTTCAGTTAGGCATGTGATAGATGCTATGAATAATTACTTTTCAATATTTCCTATTTAATTATATTTTTACCTTCTACTTCTTTATGCATTGCATGCCTCAACTTTTTTTCTTTCCCTCCTCCCTTCCTTCTTTCCTCCTTCCTTCCTTCCTTCATTCATTCTTTATTTCTTTTTTCTCTCTTTTTTCATCCTCCCTCCCTCCTTCCCTTCCTTTCCCTTCTCCTTCCTTCCTTCCTTCTTTCCTTCCTTCTTTTCTTTCTTGTCTTGAGACAGGGTCTTGCTTTGTCTCCTATGCTGGAGTTCCGTGACTTGATCATAGCTCAGTGCACCTGTAACTCCTGGGTTCAAGTGATCTTTTTGCCTCAGCCTCCTGAAAAGCTCAATAGCTGGGACTACATGCTTATACCACCTCATCTGGCTATTTTTTTTTATTTATTGTAAAGATGAGTGTCTCAGTAGTTTGACCAGGCAGGTTTTCAACTCCTAGCCTCAAGCAATCCTCTCGCCTCAGCATCCCAAAGTTTTGGGATTACAGGCATCAGCCAACCCACCCAGCTGAGTTGCCTGATGCCTATAATTTCTTCATTCTTGTTTTTCTGGAATAAATATTTAGACATAGTATTTTAATAAACCATTACATTGTATTTGTTAATGTTATATGACAAATAATTCCATAGAAAATTATAATTAAGATTGCTCAATGAGCTTATTTCTTATTTTTGTTTTTTTCAGTTTTATTTTTGTTAGATTTTTTAATTGAAATTACAATGCCTTCAGAAAATAACTTGGGAAAATATCTATTGTGTTGTAATACTTATGATATTTAAAATATTGTTAAAATTGTATAATCACTAAAGCTTAAAATTTACAGTAAATCAACCTGTTCTTTGGCTTTTTAATTGGCAGTCTTTTTTATTTTTTAATTTTGTTTTATTATACTTTAAGTTTTTGCATACAAATGCAGAACGTGAAGGTTTGTTATCTAGGTATACACGTGCCACGGTGGTTTGCTGCACTTATCAATCTATCACCTACATTAGGTATTTCTCCTAATGCTAGGCCCCCACCACCTGACAGGCCCTGGTGTGTGATGTTCCCCTCCCTGTGTCCATGTGTTCGCATTGTTGAGTTGCCACTTATGAGTGAAAACAGGTGGTGTTTGGTTTCCTGTTCTGTGTTTGCTGAGAATGATGGTTTCCAGCTTCATCCATGTCTCTGCAAAGGACATGAACTCATCTTTTTTTATGGCTGCATATTATTCCATGTTGTATATGTGCCACATTTTCTTTATCCAATCTATAATTGATGGGCATTTAGGTTGGTTCCAAGTCTTGGCTATTGTGAATAGTGCTGCAGTAAACATATGTGTTCATGTGTTTTTATAGTAGAATGATTTATAATATTTTTGGGTATATACCAAGTAAGGGGATTGCAGGGTCAAAATGGTATTTCTGATTCTGGATCCTTGAGGAGTTGCCACACTATTTTCCACAATGGTCACAACCAATATCATACTGATTGAGCAAAAGTTGGAAGCATTCCCTTAGATAACTGGCCCAAGACAAGGATACCATCCCTCACCACTCCTATTCAAGATAGTATTGATTGCTGGGAAATCAAGCAAGAGAAAAAAAAATAATAAAGGGTATTCAAATAGAAAGAGAGGAAGTCAAAGTGTCTCTGTTTGAAGATAACACAATTGTATATTTAAAAACCCCATCCTCTCAGCCCAAAAACTCCTTAAGCTGATAACTAACTTCAGCAAAGTCTCAGGATACAAAAT
>CAUYLG010040834.1:0-81710 GCA_963573385.1 Cacajao melanocephalus
TTAGTTTTCCTTTGGTGGACGCCCCTTCCCCACAGAGCTAGGCCTTCCCGGGTTCAGCTGTGCTTACTGTGAAACTCTCAGTCCTCAGCGCTTCCAATTGCTGTTCTCCTTGTGGGGATGGGACCAGCTGAGCCCGACTCAGGGGGCACCCAGTCGCATATACTACGCACTGAGAAGCGCTGCGCCGCGCAGGGGCACAGGCAAAGCAGCTGCACCGGCCAAAAGAGTCACGCTGGCGACCCATGTGGCTCCTCCGCCGGGAATTTCCCAGTTTGTGTTCCACAGAAATTCGTCTGAAATTGCGGCGTCCACTCGCTCTCTGTGCTTTCACTGGGAGCCAAAATCCTGAGCTGTTGTTAATTGGCCATCTTGGATCTCTCCGCCCGGTGATGAAGTTTTTTTCTGTTTCTTAGTTTTCCTTTGGCGGACACCCCTTCCCCGCACAGCTGGACCTTCCCGGTTCAGCTGTGCTTACTGTGAAACTCTCAGCCCTCAGCGCTTCCAATTGCTGTTCTCCTTGTGGGGTTGGGACCAGCCAAGCTGGACTCAAAGGGCACCCCGTCCCGTATACTCCGCGCTGAGAAGCGCCGTGCCGGGGCGCCGGCAAAACAGCCGCGCTGGCCAAAAAAGTCGCGCTGGCGACTCATGTGGCTCCTCCGCCAGGAATCTCCCAGTCTGTGGGCAACAAAAATTCATCTGAAAGTGTGGCGTCCACTCGCTCTCTGCGCTTTCACTGGGAGCTACAATCCTGAGCTGTTGTTAATTGGCCATCTTGGATCTCTCTCCAAAAATGCTAATTTTTTAAACCTCACACTAAGTATAGGAGAGAGTGAGAAACCCAAGACTTCATATACACATGTAACATCTAATGATTCTTTCCTTGTCTCTATTTTAATGCCAACATTCCCTCTGAAAAGGAGAGTTGGCATAAACACAGGATAGAAAAGTCTTCTCACTGGAGCAGCAACAATTATTTTTCTAATGTGCCTATCTAGTGCATTATGTATTTTCCTGTTCGTGTGTACACTGGAACACATTCTAGTTTCACGTAGCTATTTTGCAGATGCACTCTTTTATCCAATGTAGGTAAAGAAAAAGAAATCTGTTTTTAAGGAATGCCTGCACCCCAGTCACCTGAGTCTTTCTAAGTGATGAGGTAACTCCTTTGTTTCCCTTTTCAATTTCTCCATGTGAGAATTACCCCCTCAGAAATCTGTGGAAGGTTTAGATCTTAGCAAATCCATGGCAGGCCAGTGAGTGCTGGTTTCCTCTTCCAAAAATATTTCTACTTCTCTTCCTTTCCTGTCTCTCATGTTCTTTTTTAGTAAAAATTTGTTGACCCCAAATTTTAAATAATGAGCATTTTCATAATAATGAATACTATGTTTCCTGGGTTTTTTTTTTTTAATGATGTACTAATTGGAGGCTTCCATATTACTTTGAATGAGAAGCTACATCTTTAATGATGACCCTGTTCTTCTAATCTCTTCTTTAATTGAAACTAACCAAAAAACCTACATAGAGGCAAAGGTGGATTTGGAAAAGGAATTTCTCCTTTCTTTACATAGCGTTTGCTTATTCATAGATTTGGTCAAACAGTCCACCAGTCAATAAGCACACATACACTACTGTTTTGAACCCTATGTGATAGTCCAAAGGGCTGACGGAGTTCCCACTTTCCTAAAATAATATTTAGACCACCATCTCACAATGACATAGAAGCAAAGCTGGGTAATTATTTTCAATGAGCTTTTTCAGAACAAAGGTTAAGGTTTTCAGGAATGAAAAACCAATAGAAGGGTGTTGAGCATTACACGTGGAGTAATTCTGCTTTTATGTCTGTCTTTTTTTTCTTACTTTTTAAATGAGAAGTTGTGAAGATCCATAAATGGACATAGATTATGTGCTTAATGGGCCTTTTTCTTGCTGATTATACTCCCAGAGACAGTAGACCATTATCCATCGCTTTGCCTTGAGTACTATATGAGAGGTTGTTCCCCATATAATTATTGTCCACGATTTCATGCAATCAAAATAAACAGTCTAATAATTTAAATTAATTATTATAAATTAGAACACAATACATTGTTTCAAACTATGTTCAATGATGTTTTAACTAATGTATTACATATTATTGTTTTGTGTTTCATACTCTCCTCCTTATAGCTGCTTCAGAAATGGAGAGCGATTTAAATGCAAAATGCGTTTTTTTTCAAAGAGGGTGTAAGCTTACAAATGCATCATTGCGCACGTGGATGAACATTTCATAAGAATGGATAATGAGTAACGAGATGCATATTTTTCTCCAATAAAATTACTTATGAAATTCTGTGGCAGGCATATTCCTCTATGACTAAAAAATTCCCAACAGTTCTCCACTAATTTTTTTTTAATTTATAATTGGGTTTTATTTGCTAATGTTTTTACTCCAGATTTCATGAAGGTCAACATTCGTCTTATCTCCTCTATAATAAACTAAAATGTTTCTCTTGTCACTTTTTATTATTTACTTCAATAAATAACTAATTTGGGGGGTAATCGTGTCCAAATATACTTTCTCTATTTTGAGAGATGTATAAACATTGGATTTTGAATATCTTTACCACAAAACAAATTTTTCATTTGATATAACAATATTGTTAAGTGTATATACACTATACCTAATACCTTGTTATTTATTTATCTTTAATTTTACTCAGAAATTTCGTGGGGGCATTCTTCACTCGTGAGGCGTAGACTAAGCATGGGTATAGCAGTGTCCACTAGGGAGAGCTGCCTTACAGCACACCACAGCTATCAGCATTACCACAGTTGATAATTCTCCATCACCGGTAACAGTAATGGAGAAAACAACAGTAGCTTTCCCAAAGCAGATGAATTTGATAATAATATCTTCCCCAAATCCAATATAGTTGTGTGATTTTGTATGGTGATTCACAGGTAAATAGAACTGCATAAATCATCACTTTTACACTTTGCTACCATTTTAATATGAAATGAACCATGTTCCAAACCATTTTCACTCTCTAGTTTATTACTTCTCTCTGGCTGAGTAAAAGCAATTTTATGATAATATCTCTGATTATAAGAAAAAAAGACAAGTCATTACCTGTACTACATTAAACATTGTAAATAGTTGAGTTACATAAGAAAATATATATATATATATATATAAAGAAGAGATAATTTACCAGGACAAAGCATTGCTTTCAAACATTAAAAGATCACTCATGGGAAAACAACTACAAAACTAAACAGTTTTAATTATGATGCATGGTCAATAAACTTCATCACAATTTTTTAAAGAATATATATTTAAAAGTTTTTAATATGTCATCCATATAATTAAGTACTTTTAATCACTGATTTTAAGAAAGAGAGAAGGTTTCTCTTGGATTTTGTGTTTTGTGATCATTTAAAGCACAGCTGATTTCACTTTAAAGGGGAAGAAATAAGAATCATGCAGATTGGCCAGCACAAAAAAAAAAATCTCTTCCTAATATGCTTATTTATACATAGCTATTAAAACTGCAAGTGCTTAAAAAACACCATCGCTGATTGTATAATATAAATCTTCTAAACTATAAGTTTTTTAAAAATCACACTGACTTGTGACTTGGAACTACTTTTGCTGAATATATATATATTGTCAACCGCATTTACACAGGCCTATTGATTTGTGTACGTCATTTACTAGCTCTTCTTTCCTTTTTCTTTACTTTTTGTTGTACTTATCTTCTTTCCACATCATTTAGCTTTGGTTCTAGACTAACAGTTTTTCTAGTTTGTAATTGAGTTTAAAGGAATATGTTATTAAATCAGGGAATTCCATAAATATTGGTTAAAAGTTATAAATAGGTTGTCTTTGGTATTTGTCAACATAGAGTTCTTTCAATTAAAATATTTCCTGGCTACCACAGCGTGGAAGCTGCGGAAATTGGCTCCACATCCATCTGGCTGATTCAGTAAGAAATCAGCTGGCCTCAATTTAGATTTCTTTTCTTTTAAAGCAGTGCCAAATTGAGGATTAGTACATTGTAGAGAGGGAGGCGGGCAGCTCCACCCCTGATCGGCCATTCTTCACTCCCTAGAATAGGCTTGCCCTCCCAGCCCCAGCTGTGCACTGAATTAATCTACACAGGGAGCTCCTCTATCTACACCATTTTCAGCATGCTCCTCAAGGTCCTACACCACTTCTGACAAAAGTAAAATGTGGCTCTGGTGACTCTGGACTTAGGCACTTCATTCAGGCCTTGCATATTAACATTCACACACACATTAAACACACACACGTGTATGGGGGCAGTGGGTGGCAGTGTGGAGAGAGGAGAAGAGAGACAGTGCTTAAATTGTGGAGACAGTCAACAGTAAACACTGAATCTTAGAAAAACTGAATAAGAGAATAATAGACAATAACAGTATTTACTCAGAAAACATATCCATCTCAGGGAATTGGTATGATTTTACTTCTCCAGAAATTGTCCTTCCAAACTAAAGGTGTGAGAATAATTTAGTTATCAACTAGAAAAGGGTAAGTGAGAAGCGACACTTAGCCTTTTTATGACCTAACAAAATATTTGTTAATATCCTACCAGGGACCTCTTCTTACAGTAGCTTTTCAAATCACCCAGGCTTATGTCTAGCACACCAACATTTTCATGTTCTGCTTTGTAGCTTCTCAAAGCTCATGCGTCAATTATGAACTAATCTTCCTTTTATACCAACAAAGAAGGTCACATATATACAATTTTACTTGTGTTATTGTTCCTATAAACTGTGACCTTTTGTAAAAAATGCTCAGTCCTTGTTTTAGAAGTATTATTGATGATATTGTCTAAGAAAATTGTTCAGGGTTATGACCTCACTCAAACTGTGATCCAGCTAACCATATTTGTTTGAATTTAGACTTGTGTTTGTTATCATCTATCTGACCATGAAAGGAATGTACTTGTCTGCATTTTCCTAAATATCTGCTAAAGATATTATATTTATCATGAATTTAAATATTTTTAAAACTAAAGAGAGAACACAGAAAGTATTTTAGCAGACAGTATGTTTTATTTACTTCAGCTAATTTTACTGATAGCTTTGGGTTTACATTTTATAATTTGGATAAGTGGAAAGAAAATATACATCTAAAGGAGCTCTTCATTAGTTGTGCTATGAGGCTCTACAGAGATCATACTAGCAGAATTTACTGTGACCAGTGTATTTCAGGCCCTGGTCATCAGTGCCTTTACCTATAGATTTCGTACATCACTTTAATTTAACTTTTCTAACAACCACTGGTTCTTTAACATGATCTAGGTCCAAGATCAACAGCTACTGCTCACTACCAACATAGCTAAGTCACTGAAAGTTATTTTAACTTTCGGGCTTGTCTTGCGATTTTGCACAAGTTTGTAAGACTAGTCCATGAAGTTATCAAATCTTCATCTATAAAAATGTGTTCTGAAGCAGTTGAAAAAAAAACCAAGACTGCTCTTTAAAATATCAGGTTCTGTGTATTGACTTAAAATAAGAATTACATGGAAAAACAAAAAGTACGATGTTGGTGATATTGTTTAGGTCATATTGTGGGTTTCTGCTTATCATTTCCGGCTGAGATAGAAAACTCATATAAAAGAATTGACTTGTAAATGTAAATGTTAACCCAGTTTATACAAAAAGCATATTTGCGTCCCCTCTTCAGAGGTGAATTTTAAAACCCGTATTACTTTTGTGTTTTCGAGAAAAACTAAAACAATAGCAAGAAAAAAAACAGGAAAATAAATGTATCTATGGATCAAAAAGCAATTTAGATTGCAATTGCTTCTGTAGAGATGAAATAGTTTTCGGTGCCAGATTAACAGTAGGAAAAAGTCATTTGGATCCTTGGCCACTGTTGTAGTATAAGAATGCTATGGGATCCTGTAGGAAAACAAAGGGAAGTGCTTTTCATTTTTGGCCACAGTGCCTGAAAATATACAAGGAATAAGATGGAAAACAGGGTGACATCAACAGTCATAAAAATGTGACCTTCATCTTGATGAAATAAGACAAATAAAAGTTTTCCCTAGCACCTGGCATTTAAACATTAAAGGAAGTTGTAAGGACAGCCTATTCTTTTACAATGGGCCTAAATGTTTTCAAATATTCATGATATACTTTTGAAACACTAAAAGCATAGTATTCTACCTTAGAAAAAAGACAAAACCCTCAGAAGGTATTCTGAACATGTATTGTTTTTACCACATTGAACTGTGGTCAAAGCATTGAGTATATTTTGGAAAAGTACCCTTCTTGCATAGGTCACAGTCGAATTCAAGTGCCTACTCCCACCAAAGAGTGGTGCTCAATAAATCACTGACATTTCTCTGGCCAGAATGGAACTTCTACGTGGAATTATAAACAGAACACCCTGGAGCTGGTTTGCTCTTACGTACTCCTCAGCTACTTCTTCCGTGAACTTGGGAGTCGTATAGTGGCCCCGATTTCGCCTCTTTCAAAACCTTCCTGCTCCACTTTCCATTAGCTGATGCTCATGGCTTTCTCATACATTTTTGTGTTTCTCAGTTAGCCAGAGTTACCTTCTCTTAAAAACAAAACAACCAGAAGTGACACGAAGTGGTTAAATTTGTGCGCAATTAGTGTGACAATTTCATTCAGAGATAGAATAATGTGTATACTGTAAATTGAATGTATTCATTCTATCAGAATGTAGCACGACCTTCAGCAAATTTTGAAAATAATAATATAATAAGAAGAACAATATGTCCTTCTTTCTGTGATTCCACTTTTAAACAAAACTTACCCACCAATGTTTTCCTGACTTCACAGAGTGTCATAAAAGGGTTTTGCTAGGGAAATCAAGAACTGGTGGCTATTGAGGTGAGATTCCTTTATCAGCACATAAGATAGCCCTTAGAGTTTTGTGTTTTGTTTTGTTTTTTAATTAGAAAGAGATTCCATTATAATTCTTTCATTATATTTGAAGCATAAGAAAATATAAAATTTTGCTGGTTTTTGTTTACAGAGAAACAAAAGCCCTAAAACACAAAAATATACATGTATGCATACATATGTACATATGATTTTAAAATAAAATTCCCATAAGTTTAGGATTAAGTCATTGGGAAGGGTCTATAGAGTCTGTTAATTATGTACAAAGTAAACATTCACTCTTCTTCTTTACCAATATACTTGTTTTGTGAGACATGAATAGCAATGTGCCCACATGAAAGATTTTTATGTGACACACATCATTATATATAGGAGTGGCCATGTGATTAACTTCTTTCTTGTATAATGTCAGTAGAATTTTGAATTGGGGTTTCCAGGATCACTCCTCATCAAAGAATCTGACTCAATCGGCAGAAAGCTTTAGTCCATCTATTTCTTTTTTGTTTTCATCCTTCTTCTTGTCTGGGGACATGGATGTAATTGCTTGGATTTAGCAGCCATCTTGCAACCACGGATTGAGTATGAAAGCCAGACTTTAAGCATGAGAGAGAGAAAAGACTCAGGATCTCAGAACATTCATGAGGCTCATGCTCATAGCTTGAGCTGTCCTATCTCTTAACACCATATTTTATCCACAAAAATGAAGACTATTATCCACAAGAGCCTCCATATCAGTTCTAGATTGTTCACCTCTGGACTTATTTTACTAAAGAAAAATTAGAGCCCTATCTTGTTTCAGCCACTATTTTTCAGATCTTGTATTTACAGTTAAATTCAATTTCTAGGAGACAGAGTCACCAATATGTTTTGTTCATTTTTAATACTTCGTAATTTAATTTCTGCTTACATATCTTTGAATGCTATTGTTAAAAATTTCCTTGTGTTTAGATTTGTTTTTGATAGCAGTTGCTTTGGAGTTCTTGTTGAGTTGGATTTCACACAAGACACTACAGGCTCATATCCTAATAAATTTTACATGACATAACACACATTTAAAAATATTCTGAATCTCAGTTTCTTCCTTTGTAAATTGAAAAAAAGTAATCATGATACCAACAGCAGAGTGTTTTTCTGAAAATCAAAACTACTTTGCACCATATTTGACATGGTGAGTACTCAACAGATTATAGTTATAATAATAATTATGAAAATGATAGGACTATCCCACAATCAGCAGGAGATGAACTCTCAGCTTTTCAGAAATGGTTGTTAAATTTTATTTCTCTAAACATGCTCCATGTTCTGGTCACTTGAACAATATTTACAACATTTTAGACTTTTAAATGGGGATGCTCGATGACTAACCAGAAAAGAATACATTTAAAAGCAAGTGATTTTGGTTTTTCTAACGTTATACTATAATCATGTGAAAGGGAACATAAATATATGCCATCAGAATCATAGAAATCAACAGTTGTGTCTCTCGCAAACTTCAATGTACCTGTCTATCCCGTCTCAACACCATATTTTATTCACAAAAATGAAGAATGTTATCAGTTTCAAATTGAGCAATAGGAAATTTCCATGAGTTATATGCGTAAATATTAATTCCTCTCAGCTATGTATTTTCTACTTCAGCCTTTTTCTTAATTTTTAATTTTATTAATTTTTCTTATTTTTTTCTAATATACTCTGACACCTACATTTCAATGGCAAATAAAACCCTTTAAAACAATTTTAAAGCCTTTTTTCAATGCCACTGTTTTCTTTTAGATCTTTCAATCCCTTACTTTGATGGAACCAATGATACCACTTTATTTTGGATATTATGATTGTTCTCACAATTATCACCAGCGTCACTTAATAAGCTTTTGTGATAAGGTCTTTAGAAAACAATATTTCCTAATTGAATTTCTGATAGCCATATATTAGACTATGACTTCAGCACCATTTTCTGTGTATCTATAACTTACAGAAAATCAAGAATTTATTGATATTACCAGGGTGGCAAAATATTGCTAGCTGTTTAATTAGAGAAATCTGTATCTTTTATTGTATCTGGAATAATTCAGAGCTACCCTTCTTACATTTTTGAGATTCCTGACCTGGGTAGATAGTAAAATTAGTTTTCTTATTTAAACTCCTGAGTTTCAAGTATTACATTTTTCTTTTGCTCTGGGACTTTGTAAGAAAAGAATACTACCACGAAGTCCAATAGTAGCAGTGAAATTCCTGCCCCTACTTTTTAAACAGGCATCTATAACCGAAGTTAAAGAAAAATTATCACCAATAGAGGATGAAACTCTGCAGTTTATTCACATGTGAACCTTGCTAAGGTGGAAGTATTCCAACAGGGTTTAAAGTAAACAAAAATTGAGATTGAGATAGAAAAATAAATGAAAATTTTCCTCTGGGGGAGGCTACAGTATAGAAGATTTAGTGCACAATATTAGCGTGAGGTTTGTTTATTTAAATAGCTTATTATATTTGCATTTCGATGACTCTTATTTCTACACTCTGCTTTCCTAACGCTTTTCTACAAATAAGAAAGTGTTTTTCTGCACCTCTACACTAATGATTCCTCACTCAGCAAGGTTTGCACTTATTAAAGCTTTTTATTGCCACTTTGCTTAAAGAGGTGTTTGAACCCTAGCAGGTAGACAATTCCAGAGGGGAAATTCATTTGAAAGTATTCATAATGCAATACAGAGATTAAAAACAAAATTACTGCTATGAACTACATTTTCTGGTCTCTGCAGATATATCAGACCTCTGCACTTTGACTTAAAAACGAAGAAGATCTTCTCTTGGGTTCGACTATCTAACAGCCCAAGAAATTCTTTCTCATTCTTCATTGTGTGAATACAGAAATTAAATTGGTATTAGTATATAAATCATTGAAGATATAGCAACGTAGACTCATTGTTTCTTTCTCAAAAAGAAAATATTTTGAGGTGAATCCATGGGGTTAGTACAAATCAATTCTATAATTTTCCAATAAATGTTTTAAACCATCTTTGGTAGTACTCTTTTTCTGTAATTGTTTTCTGTTGAAAAGTTTGTTCTTTTCATTTTCAATTGTTTTCTTAATGAAGCTTAGAGGAATAACAGAAGTAACAGTGGACAGACTCACATTTTGCTGAATGTCTTCCTGTTAAAAAATATTTACCCTTCCCAGCCTAAGTTACCCACATAGACACTTAGGGCAAAGTGACTTAGTCTTCACAGAAATAATGACAACTCAGCTGGGCACAGTGGCTCATGCCTATAATCCCAGCACTTTGGAAGGTCAAGGTGGGTGGATCATTTGAGGTAGGAGTTCCAGGTCAACCTGGCCAACATGGTGAAACCCCATCTCTATTAAAAATATAAAAATTAGCCGAGCGTGTTGGCATGCACATGTAGTCCCAGCTACTCAGGAGGCTAAGGCAGGAGAATGGCTTGAACATGGGAGGTGGAGGTTGCAGTGAGCAGAGATCATACCGTTACACTCTAGCCTGGGTGACAGAGCAAGACTCTGTCTAAAAATAAATAAATAAATAAATAATGGCAACTCTACATTTTCATTTTAAGATAAGTCATGAGTGTTCCACATCCTTAGAATTATCTGGGCAGTAGAAGTCTTGAGCCTCAATTTTTTTTTTAATGGCATGGCTTCTTTAGTTTTCAACATTCAACCAACATTTTTCTCATGCCTAGTTAAATAATAAAATGTGCCAGCTCTCTAAAATAATTAACACTGAAGGACTATAGAAAACACTAACTTGAGCACAAAGTAACAGGGTTACAGTTGTAAAAATGTGAAGAATAAATTACAGAGATAGAGTGCCTAGTTTGGGAGAAGTTATGAAGAAAGTCCACCAGGTGATATGAAAAGAGTCCACATTTTCAGATGAGTAGGGATCAAACAAAGAGTATTCAGTGCAAGAATTTTCAGAAAGATATAGTTCAAATTGCATTGTTTGTTTAGGAAGGCATGAGCTGTTCTTTTTAGTAATGAGGTAAGTCGCTAGACAACAAGAAGGCATAATGTGAAAATGAGGGTTTAGAACCAGATTGTAAGATTTTTCCATGTCCCTTCTGCAAAGTTTCTGCATTTTAATTTGCTCAGTTTTGTATCTTAATCAATGTACTTTAAAGTTAAGTCCAACATGGGTGGAATTATAAGACCATATTATTATTTTGAGAGGGAGATTCTGTTTCTTTTTGTTTTACCTAAGCATACAAAGGAATACTTTCCATTCAAATAGGCTGTCATCTACGTCTTGCATTGTATCAAATATGGCAATTCTCTTCTGGGTTGGGAAGTTATTAATTCAAGAGATTTGAATGCCTGGAACTTCGGAGAAGTTGGAGTGATATTTAACCATTGGCTAAATATCTCAGACCCTTACAGGATTTTAAATATCAATTTTACATAAGTAGTTGTTCAAATTTATATCATACATGTAGAAGCTAGAAAGGACATATTAATACAACCTAACTTTCTTTTCTGAGTTTGCACACCAAACGGGCATCTAGATGCTTTGGATCTTTGAGTTCAAGACCACTCATTCATAATTTCTGTTATTCTAGTCTTTCCAGGGCCACTTGAGGAATTAGAGTTCTCTTTGCCTTACAGAGTAAAGTATTACTGCTTTTGCTTCCACTCTGCTGTACTTCATTCAGTCTCAGTGGATAATTTGCAGAAACTAAAAAAGAGAAACAAAACTAATTTTTTTTCTTCATCAAAGAGACACATTCTATTTGATCTCTATCCCCACCTTTCCTGTGGCCTTAAATCTAACTAATCTCAGGTATCAGATGGTGGGCCTTCAAACTGTTTCTTGAATTCTAGGCTTCAGTTGTTACTATATTTTGTTACATTCTTCTGAGCATTGCTCCCTATATCTTATGTCTCTGGTAGCTCCTGGATGACGCTAATCAGAATTCCAGTTCTCTCATGTAGCAGGAAGCATTTGTTCTACATTGCCTTCTGCAAACATTCTCAATTGCTCTAACCACCTGTTTACCTACAAGGTGCATTTCAAATGCTAACACTAACAAGGATACTTTCTTACCTCAGAAGGCGAGGCTTTCCAGTGAGTTTCATTTAGATCTTTATTCATTTGCAGAAACATCATATGCAATATTGAATCATTTGTACACGTGTAGTCTTCTTTATAATGGAGGTTATGCTTATTTAAATCTGTATTCCCAATACTCCAGCATAATGCCAAGCACATAGCAAATGCCCAATAGATGTTTGCTGATTCAGAGAAAGGGAAAAAGGAAGAGAGAAAGGAATAAAGGAAGAAAAAAAGGAAAGGGAGGAGAGAAAGGAGGAGTGGTAGGGAGACAGAATGCGAGAGAGAGAAAAAGGAAGTCAGGCAGGTGTTACCCTACTAAAATTTTAGTTAGTAAAGAATAGATATTCTGTTTTTCTTACATAACCTCTACTCAATATATTCTTAATAGATAAATTTCTATTCAACCTAGAAACATAAAACATAATCTATATGTGTGATAAAATATATTTTGTAATATTTTCAGAAAAAATGTGGTATTCTGTATGTATTCCATTCCATGTACTTCACCTGTTTTACCTAAAGCAAAGATAACCTCTAAGATTTTTACAAAGTCTGACAATATTTTAATTTTAAATTATTTTTATTATATTTTAAAACTTGGAAATTAAAATATCAGAAAATAAATTTTTCTCTTATAAAAGGAAAAAACTGGAAAATCATTGAGTACTTTTTCCCTAAGTTAATTAGTAAGAGTAATTTAGATCACTTGACTTCTCATTTGAAGATGTTTCTGCAGACAGTTACTGTTTTTGTAGGGAGAAGCTACAAAATTCAATGCATGAACTGCGGTTCTTTCCGCACTATTACACTGGACATGCCTGTTAGTCTCTGGAAGGCTTGTCACTCTTATAACTATTTAGAATCATTTGGTTTGAGGTTGAAGAAAACGGTTGCATTTTGATGATTTCTTTTTCCTCTTGTGGCTGCCTCTTTATTCTTGAAATATATTTTCTCCAACAATGCCATCATCAAAAAGGGGCATTTTCGTGATGACAGTAAGAATATGTCTGATGAAATTGCTACTGGATTCATCATATTTATAAAGACAGTAATTATAACTTCGGCATTAATTGTGGCCATTGGGTTTTTTTATTCTTGCCCTTGCCAGTAGCCCCTAGATCCAGGCTTCAATTTCCTTTGCTTTAACTCTGCTCAAATATAATGATTACCATTTAACTCAGTGGTTACATAATCCTAGTGAAATTTTAATGTGGACATCTTGCATTAACTTTCTTCCCTTTAACAACAACAAAAAAGGAAAAGGTGGCCCCTAAATAAATGAAACTCAATTTCACGGCACATTATCTCTTTCAATTCTTTCCTCACAGCTTTCATTTTCATTAAAATCACAGACAACCATAAATTAATAATTACTTCAGGTTGACTAAATGCAGGCCATACTATTTAGCTCTTGCTTTCCTACAGTGGCCCTTCTTGTTCATGCTGGAAAAATGTTAATTTAGATAATGTGCCTTGCCCCTTGTCTTATAATTCTGTTTCGCAGTTTCACTGATCTATAATGTTCTGTTCTTATTAGATAGTATTAACTTTTATCTTTTGTTCAATCAAGCTTTACCGTTTGCTTGGAAGAGAACTACTGCAAACTCTCAGTTGAAATGTGTCATTATCTATATATCTATTATATTTCAATTCTTCTCAAAATGCTTTGCATTTTTTACTAACTTGCTTGTGATTCCATGCACTCATAAATGTCCATTAGCTTAAAGTGTGTGATAGAAGCACTTACCTGGAGAATCGAGGTATAGGAACAAAATTCTAACCCTTAATAATTATAAGAATTTCACATAAGCTATATTATTTTGCATTTTATAAGATTTAGGGAATTTTTGTCTGAGTCACTTAAAGAAGCAGTGACTAAAACTTCAATCCAACTGTTTCTGTTGTTTCTCTGATATTTGAAAACTCTGATTAGCCTCAAGACAAGTTACTGTATTGTTTACTTAAAACCCTACTTCCTTAGACAACGTTTTAAGATATGCATCTATTTTTATAGAGCTTCCAGAAGGAAAGCAGTTACACAATCATACACTAGTACACTGAGAACAATAAAATAGAGGCTCTGCCAGCTAACATAGAAGTTAACAGTTTATTCTCTGGCAATATTACTTTTGAGAATGCTTTCACTTTCTTAAGTTTAAGTAAATCTAGTGGTTGATTTGAACCAAGTAGAACTCCCTCAATACTTCAGAATACATACTACAGTGAATAATGATTTCGTGTAAGTCAAATAAGTTTAACAAGTTTAAGTTAGACTACAGCAACAACAACAAAAAATGGTTAAAAACCGTTCTATATATGCAAGCTTATTTCAAGCTTTTGAGAGATCAAGCAGTGTAATTAAAGGTATGATAAAGAGGTCTTACATTTCCCCCAAAGTGTAAAACACACATCATACAACAAAATAGTGCTCTCAAAGAAATTGGTAAATATTCCCGCCTTCTGTCCAGTGGAACAAACATTCCTTGTTAAAATAGTTCCCCTTTTACTTTAGATTGCTCTAAATCAGTTCTGTTCCTATCATCCATATTGTATATAAACCACATACTGCATGATTAGAAGATATCATATTCTTTTCTGCTCAGTTATTAAATAATATACTATATAAAAATAACTTATTTTTGAAGAAATATACTGCCACAACTTATTTGAAGAATGAACTTATTTCAATAAGTAGATTGTTGACTCCTTCACCCAAATTATGGCAATTTTTAATATAATACCCTGGACTGACTTTCTTCACTATTAGTCCATGTAGGTAATTGCCTCCAAATTCTCTAATTTGTATTGATGTTATTAAGTGGTAGAGAAACATGACATTTTCATTATTTAATTTTCCAATGACTATTTCTTCCAATGACTATTTTTCCTAACCATGATAAATCACATAAGCCATGTTTACTAATGATTATATCCTAAAAATTTCCATGTGTATTGAAACCATAATTGCCCTGAACCCTACAATCTGAAAAGTCTCAGAGGAAGCATTTGAAATGAACTCAAACAATACAATAGTTTGGAATTGATCTGGGAATCTCATTTCCCTCTTTGTATCAAAGATTAACTCTGCTTGCTATAAATATTATGATACTATTTTGCACGTATTATCACTCAATGTTTTAGCCAAAACATAACCTGCCTAATAATACAAATTAATTTTACAGGCATTGTACTTTTAACCCTTATATTTTGATTTTTTTAAAATATATACTGGGAGAAATTGAAGAATCTAAATGTGTTATAATCTTTAAAACTTTTTATTCTTTCTATTTTTCAATTTCAAAGAAAAAGTGAATTAAATATATTAGAGTGTCATCACTGAAGGCCATTAGATTAAGGGAATGGTGTGTTGAAATAGTAACAGATTTTTTTTCATTTTAGTCTCAAGCTAAAGATTTCTGTGCACATTTTTTAAAGCCTTTCCCACAATGTAGAAATATCACCTTCTCTAATCATTTTTTGAATCTGCTTTGTAGTCATGTATTTTTATATTAGCATATATGACATCTTGTAAATCTTGGAAAGAAAAAGATATATTTTACTTAAAGGGTTTATTAATTTGTTTACATGAAATGGAATGAATATATATCCCAGATATATCATCTATTATTTCTTGATTTTTTTGAAGCTATTTCTGTTCTTGGAACTTCAACTATTTTTTTTCATAAAATGAAAATACACTTACTTCATAGAGTTATTTTGAAGATTAAATAATAAAATGTGTTAAAATGTTTTCAGAATGGAAATGTTAAATAATAAAAGCTAGTCCTTTTCTTTTGCCTTTTAAAAGTAAGTGCTAAATAGAGTTTGATTTTTTTAGATAGAATAACAGTTGAAAACCAGAAAAAAATTAATAGTTATATTACTCTTTAACTACTGATTATTTAGAAAATAGCTTACATTGTTACAATAGGAAAGGATTTATTGTATTTTTTTCTTAGGATTACCATAATAGAGAACATGTTATGCTATAATGTAGAGCTGTAAGAAATATGACCTAATGCCTGTCAAGCTGTGGTTAATACTAATAAATTTCAAGGAGCTATATTAATGCTAATAAAGAAGCACTACAAGGGTGAATGACAGGGTAGTGATTTGGGAAAGTGTTTGATACTTTGAGTCCAGAGAGTCAGAAGGAAGTTGTTTGTTTGTCAGATAAAAGAGATCAACTCTCCTAAGAATGTCAGGGGAATCCTGATGCCTATGACTGAGCACCCAAGGAACATGAGGAAGCTCTTATAGCCATAGGTATACTTCCACTAGAGGCAATAGATCATAGAAACCTAGCCATGGAGGGGCTGGTGTGGTGACTCATGCCTCTAACCCTAACACTTTGGGAGGCCGAGATGGGCAGATCACTTGCGGTCAGGAATTCGAGACCAGCCTGGCCAACATGGAGAAACTCTGTCTCTACTAAAAATACAAAAAAATTAGCCGGGCGTGGTGGTGTGCTGCCTGTAATCCAGCTACTTGGGAGGCTGAGGAACAAGAATCGCTTGAGCCTTGGAGGCAGAGGTTGAAGTGAGTAGAAATAGCACCACTGCACTCCAGTCTGGATAATTGAGTGAGACTCTGCTTCAAAAAAGAAAGAAAAGAAAGAAACTTAGCCATGGAGGCTTACTAGAACATCAAAACTGAAAAACTTTTAGGACACTTCCAACAGTACACTGGTATTCATTTAAGAAAGTCAAAAATTTTCCTTCCAACCCCAAACCCCATGACATACAAAAGACATATTTTAAAAGAGTGTAAACTCACAGTGGCTCTGAAAAATCACTCAATGCACTATCAGTAGTTTGTAAATATTGAATAAATCTGAAGGTTAGAAAATATATGGATGCAAATACATAGAGAAACAAAACAAGAATATCTGAGCCCTAAAACCTGTAGGGTGAAATATGACAGAAGTAAAAACACTGGAGTAGGATCATGCCCAGAGTCAGTTAGTGGTGGTGTTGGTGGGCTTTGGGGAGTAATAAATTGAGGAGACACATTTGGTGAAACTACGTGGTCCAGACTCTGCTTCTTCCCCTGATTGTCCTAAGCACCAGTAAGAGTGGCACATACAGTTGAACTACAACAGTGATCTGGTGCTTGCATGAAAAAGGATGAGATCATGCTGCGGGTAGCCACTAACCCCGAAAAAAGGATAATTTACACACATAAATTAGGGATTGTTGGCCAATAATAAAAATACTAAAAATTTCAGGAAAATCAATCAAAACAATAATAGTTAACAAATGTTAAGAATTTATGTGACAGGCACTAAGAATGTATGTGACAGGCACTTTGCATATATTATCTGATTGAATATCTATAATAATTGATAACAAATATTGATAGTTTCACTTTATTTTTTTAACAGATAAAGAAATGTTGGCAGAAAATGGTTAAATAATAATGCTCAGGTCACATAGCTAAGAAGTAAAATAATTGGTATTTTATTCCAAATAATCTGACTCTAGAGTGTGTGCTCTTAGCAGACATGTTTGATGGTATGTCCAATTCTGGATCATCTCATAATCATCTCTTTCAAAAGACAAAGAGATGGAAAGCATGATAGACCAGTTACTCAAAAATCTACCTCATAAAAGTTTCAAAACAGAATAAAAGATAGAATAGAAATAAGAAAATATTAAAATAAAATTCTGGAGAGCTGAAAATATAAGTCTTGAGATTGAAGGATGCATTAAATAGCAGACAGAGTTAATAGAAAAGTCACACAACTAAGTAAGTATTATGTTTCGTCATCACACAGAGAAAAAGAACATCCTAAATGCTTGCACAGAGAAAAGAGCCATTTTCTAAAATTCTTAATTCCTAAAGCAAGTAATGTTTGAAAATCTAAATTTTAAATATGTTTTGTAATTAATTATACTGTTATTTACATGTAAAAACAACAGAAGCCAAAAATATATTCATGATGAAAAATATTTAGAAGAAAAATGCAGATATTCATTATTTCTAGGTTGATCAAAAAGATACAGTCATATGCTACATAGGATGTTTCATTTAATAAGTATACCACAGTTATACCATAAGATAAATACTCTATTGTTACTGTAATTTTCTATGTTTAGATACACAAATACCATTTTGTTATAATGCCCTTAAATTTTCAGTACAATAACATGTTGTACTGGTTTATAGCCTAGAAGCAATATGTTATACCATATAGCCTAGACATGTAATGGGCTACACCATCTGAGTTTATGTAAGTACATTGTATGATGAAATCACCTAACTATGCATTTTTCAGAACATATCCTCATTGTTAAGCAACACATGACTGCAATTGTATGCTAAATGAGCGAAAATAATGACAAGAAGTCTAGAAATAGAAAACCACTAGAAGAAAATTAAAAGGAAGAAAGCAATGAAAATACAAAACACTAAAAGAAGATATTCAGAATAATAGTACAGTATTTGAGTGATCCTTAGTTTTCTTGTTGTTGTTGTTGTTTGCTGTTATAGCAGAATACCAAAGACTGGGTAATTTAATGAGAATAGAAATTTCTTTCTCACAGTTTAGAAAATGGGAAGTCCAAGATCAAGATGCTGATATATGGTGAGGGCTTTCACATGTCTTCACATGGTAGAAGGCAGAAAAGTGAGAGAGAGAAAGACAGAAAGAGAGGGGAAGAGTCGGGGAGGGGAGAGAACCCACAACCACAAGCCTTTTTATAAGGGCATTAGTTTATTCATAATAGCGAAATCTTCATGACAGAAACACGTCTCAAAATGTCCTCACTTCCAGACACTATTGCATTATGGATTAAGTTTCTAACACATGAATTTTGGGGGACGCATTCAGACCATAACAGATCCTAACCAATAAGATTTGGTTAGTGCCTTTATTAAAAGGCAGAGAATGTTAAAGGCAACATCGTTAAAAAACCCTTTTATATTCTATATAGGAGAAATAAAGCTAAAGCAAAATTATACACAACATGAAAGCATTTTAATGTAATTTATTTGAATATATATTGACATGTTTACAAATTTTAACACTAATAATTTCAGGCAAAATAGGATTAAGGTAAAAATTAGAGAGATTGGGCTATTTTATTTTACTAAATTTTATAGTTCAGCAATATATTTTGAAAAATATATGTGTGTGTATATATATATATATATTATTATTATTGTTATTATTATTTTTTTTAGTCAGAGTCTCACCCTGTCACCCAGGCTGGACTGCAGTGGCATAAGCTCGACTCACTGCAACCTCTACCTCCCAGGTTCAAGTGATTCTCCTGTCTCATCCTCCCAGGTAGCTGTACTACAGGCTCACACCACCATGCCCAGCTAATTTTTGTATTTTTAGTAGAGACGGGGTTTCACCATGTTGGTTGGATGGTCTAGATCTCGTAACCTCGTGATCTGCCCGCTTCCACATCCAAAAGTGCTGGGATTGCAGGCGTGAGCCATGACACACGCCTGGCCAAAAAATCTTTAACCTCTCAACTTCCCAGTTTAATTTAGAAAGTTGAAGATGAGCTAGATATAATGCCATCTCCTCTATTCTCTAAAGAAGTCCTATCAATAAGTCTCATATGCCACCACTTCCACAGACTGCCTGTGATCAAACAAGAACTCTTACCATTTTCTCAATTCTATGTCATTTTGTTTGCAACTCTTACGGTAAGTATCCCAAAATATTGTTAGAAGCTACACAGTGCCATTCAGACTTCAAATAGGAATTGGAATACAGAATCTATTTTTGGAAAGTATTCAACTTTTCTGAGCCTGTATTTTTATTTGTATTATTTAGAATTTCTTACATACCTCACATAGAAGATCTTTGAAGTCTAGAAATCAGAACCAGGCACACAGTAAACTTTCAATAAATATTAATTTTCATATGCATCTACTATTTATCAAATTACATTCTTAATTGTTTTATATACTCCTACAAAATTATAACTTTCTTGAGCACAGATATTTTCATTTTGACACACCTATATAACTGCCATCTTTTGCACCTATACAGATCCTTACACAGAGTAAGCATTTAATAAAATGTATTATATTAAAACTTTTTGTTTAATAATTGACATAATTTTAAAGTTATAAATTTAGATGATTCCTTAAACATTTGTCTGGTTTTCTCACCGGAAGTTTATTGAACTTAATTCAGTTTCTGATTTTAACCAGTATCAATGACTTGAGAGGATAGGAATGCCTGACCTGTAAATTCTGAGGTTAACATTGTACATGAGAACTACAGCTCATGGAAAAATGCATGATTTTTCTTGAAAACAATTCCAGGAAATATACTGCTATATAGATTGGGTTATATCCATCCAGCATAATATTGAATGTCTGCTATGTCCATTGCTTTGTCCAAATTTAGATTATGAGTAATAGAGTCATACAAAGTTTATTAACAGGAAGAAGTGATTGTTTAGACAATGTTCCTCTTCATTGTATCAAAATGTTTCACACATAGTTACAAAGTAGAGAAGAAATACAGAAAGGTTGGCTTTGAAAGTATCCTTCAAAATGTGAAAATGCACAGTAATTTTACAATAGGACTTTAACTTACTATTTTAAAACTTCTACAAGTTGTGCACTTTGTATTATTCTATTACGTATCTTCCATGATTCTATGAACTTTTTGTGCTAGGTAGCATAATGACATTTTAAAGAAATATCAAGAAGTTACATAAGTGTAAAGTAAGTGCAGAAATGCTATTTGGTAAATAATTTATTAAACAGCAGAACCATTTAATGTATTTTTATCATTACTTTTTTCTTATATAAAGGCATAAAGTAAGTTACCTCTAAAAAACAGTTTGAGAAGTCAAAATGGAAGAAACATTATCCATATCAACTAAGGGTTAAATTAGATTAATAAATAATTTGAGATATAGGCAAAATGCCACCATTTTATTGATCATAAATAGATACCACAAATTAGTGAAACTCTAGTAATTGATAGCATATTTCACACATGGTCCCTGAAAAATAAGTATAAAGCAAGTTAAATGTACAGTTAGGTCTACAGTAACCAAAATCTATATTAGATTTCCTCATAATTTTTCCCTCTACTACTCAAATATGTCAAAGTCCCCTTCTCACTGAATCCAGGAAATATACTTGGCAGGCTATCTGCCAGAAATGTAAACAAAAAAAATATTGTAGCATAGGGAATAAATCATTAAAGATAAAATATTAAGAATTAGTAAGAGACTTCCATTGATAACCAAGATAAAATAAACTCATTACAACCCATCTTTCTTAGTGATTGCAACAAAATCTCTGAACAGAATACAAAAAGAAATTCCATTAGGACTCTGGAAAGTGAATAATAGCAGATGAATTAGGAAGGGAAATCAAACTTGTAGGAGAAAGAAAAGGCAGTAAATTTACTTTTTTGGGTTTTTTTTCCACCCTCCTTTAGCTCTTGCTTTTTAGGTAAGAGTGAACAGTAGAGGTGGACAGTAAAAATTAGGAGGGAAACCCTGCTTTTCAAGGCAAAAGTCCAGGATAAAAGGACCTCTACAGGCCAGAGAGTAATCTGTTGGGGAGGAGGAAATCTTTTTTATTTTTCTTTTCTATTTCATCATTGCCTGAGGCAGCCCTAGTCATGAAGCTACTCTGCTCTTATTACAGAGTATAGAAAACTTAAAGAAAAAGTCAACCTCTCTATTCAGAGAAACAGAAAATGGAACCCCGCTGGTCCAAAAAGTATGCAGATTATCATTATTTTGTTTCTCTTTCCTCCTCAGTTCTGTCTGGAAGTGGCCATAATATTGCAAAACTGCACAATAGCAGAAGGAGCTAAAACTGAGAGAAACTTTACTTTACAAGGTAAAAGACTGGGAAAAGGGAACTCGGAGAACCATAGAATGACTGGAAAATCTGGAGAGGGGAGAGGAGGAACTATCCAAATTCTGTACCTGAGTTGACAAAAACCCTAGTCTCATCCTCATCTGTGTGTTGAGAAAACAGAAACCAGTAAGCATGGCAAAAGCTTTGAGAACTGAACTGTAGTATACAGACAAATCATTGAGTACACATGCACCAGGAAATTCAAACAGCGTAGTATAGACTTTGATACTTAACTGTAAGTTTGAAGCACTTTTCATAGAAGGCAAATCAAAACTTTTGATCTGAGACTACCCATGTCAATTGGCTGCTAAAACAAATAAGAAAAAAAATGTATAAGAATCTTCTGAGGATTTTAACAGGATTAAATTTTACAATATGACATTGAAAATGTCCAAGATAATACACAAAATCACCTGACATAGAAAGTAATAGAAAAATCTAGCTAATTCTAAGATTAATTTTAAAATGCCAACCCCAATATTACACAGGGGTTGAAATTATCAGGCAAAGACAAGCAGTTTATTACCACACTTCATGTAATAAAGTTAATCACTCCTAAATGAACACAAAGATAGAATTTCTAAGCAAAGAAATAGAAACAACATAATTGAACTAGCTGTCAAATAGAAATAAATACAAGATTCACTTCATGGGCTCAGTAGCCGACATGGAAATGAAAAAGGAAGGACTCAATGAACTTAAGATAGATCAGTAGAAATTTTCCAAACTAAAGAGGAAAACATAAAAACATTGAGGGGGAAAAAAGCAGAATGCAGGCACCTGTGAGACAATATCACGAGGTCTAATAATTAGAGTTCTAGAAAGGAAAGCCAAAGGGGTTGGTAACTGGTTGACCAAATAGTTAGAGATAATGGTCTGAAAACTATCTCCCAAACTTTAACAGAGTTTGATTCTTTTCTTCTTTTAAATCCATGGTAAAAGTTTGTTTGTTCCCCATTGTCCATTCTTTCATTATTTCCTTAATAATGGAACTCCAGGATTTTAACTGGCCAAAATGAAGACACCTTTTCTCAGCTTCACTTGCACCAGCAAATTTGAGCATTTGCCGACTCATGGTGTACATAGTCATCATTTGCATTATTTCCAGGGAATGCCCTTAAAATTATATCTGTGTCCTTCCCCACTTGAAATGTAAAACTTTCCCAAAGTTATTTTTAATGAACACAGAATAATTGTTCATATTTCTGGGGTATAGTGTAATATTTCAGTATACGTACACATTGTGTAATGATCCAATCAGGATAATTAGCATATCCATCACCTAAGATATTTATCCTTTTTTACATTTGAGAAATTGAAAACCTTTCTTCTAGATATTTGAAAATATACAATAAATTGCTGTTAGCTATAGAATGTGATTCATTTAGATCTAATATTGAATGCTATTGATGTGAAGATGAAAACAGTATTCTGGGTGGGGAAGAGGGCGAGTGGAGGTAGGTAGAGAAAAACCAAAATATTGAAGAAAAGTGAGCCTCAACAATATGAATAGTTAATGAAAGGACTGGCACATGAGAGAGAAAAATGGGTTTAAGCTGTTATCACTCAGTTGTGACTTTGTTACAAGAGCTGTACATTAATTGTTAAGTAATCCAGGATCTTAGCTCAGTTGCAATCCAGGCATTCTCTTAGAATACCATCAAAAATAACCTACCCCAGAATCTTTCTATCACTTGATTTTACTTTATTGTCATCATAGCACCAATCACCATCTAAATTACCTTTTCAATGTGCTTATCTGCCGATTATTTTCTCTTATATAGCATTCAGATATTCCCAAGGATGTGTTTATAAATTTCTTTAACTAATTTTAAGATAGTAAAGAGAAAATGAATCAGTTTTAAGATTTTTTCTTTCATGGATTAATTTATTGGCTTGCTAAAATCTCGGACACTATGATACAATTGAGAATATCTGAAATTAAATATTAATTGGTGGTTTCACTTATTAATAACTAACAATTCATCTTAGAAATTGAAGTGCAATGCCTAATCTAAATTGAAATTTGTTCAAAATAAACACGTGAGCTAAAAACTAAAAAGGCACAAAATTTATCACTGAAAGGAATGGGCAAAGTGTTTGCATTTGCCATTTCTACAAAGCATAATGGACAACAGCTCATATTTTATTTAGTTCTCCAACAGATGGAAGGAAACTAATGTCACTAAGTGAGAGCTAGGAGACATTCCAAAATTAACAATAGCAAACATAAACAGTTTAATCCATCTCTTCTTTGAACATTAAAAAAGAACTTGTACTTTATGTAACAGTAGGTTATTAAAATGAGTATAGCCTGGTATAGAGTAACAATTTGAAGAGTCATTTTGCATGTTAAAAACTGTCTGAGCTATTAGCTCTTTGTATTTTATTTTAAGATCAGTTTTTACCTATATTTTATACTTCATATTGCATTTAAAATTCAATTAGGACAGTGGTTTTAACTGTTTTTGTTATTACTGTTGCTTATTTGTTTCACTTTATAGTCTGTTTCTTCAAAGAGACAAATAGGCATTAGTTACCTGAATTACTGGCTTTACATGAGTAAATTACTTGCTAACTCAAAACTCATTTCTTTATCAACTACACCCAAAAGCATAGGAAAATGTAAGTCCATTAGAGAAATAATATTTTATAAATAACCTCAAATTCTTCCTAGTGTACAAAATTATTCTTGGCTGTTTTAATTATTACCAGTAACAAAATAATAATGAGTTAACTCTCTGGAGGAATATATATGAATCTCGAGTTTCTACAATATATCATATCCAGAAAACAATTCATAATTCTGTGACCTATGAGAAAATAAATAAGATTTAAAAAATAATAAATGGAGACCAATCTTGGGATGACCCAGATGTTGAACTTAGCAGACAAGAATTTTTAAATAGTTGTTACAATTATGCTCAAGAATGTAAAGGAATGTTCAAACATTAAGTGAAGGAAGAGATTTTAAAAGTTTCAGCAGAGAAGTAGAAACTATATTTTAAAAATGGAAATACTTACCTGAAAAAAATAAAGTATCTAATTTTTTAAAAATTGTACCATGGTACTGATAAGTGTCTAGGTAATGCTTACATATAATATCAGCAATAATAAGTGAAAACTATTGCTGCTTCTTACCAACCTGCTGAGGAAAACATAAAATGTAGCCATATTCTGAGAAGGTGGCTTAGATTTCAACGAATTAGTAGCTGCAGCCGCTTATTCCATTTCTTCTTCTTCTGTTTCTTCTTCTGTTTCTTCTTCCTCTTCTTCCTCTTCTTCTTCTTGTTATAACAAATAGTATATGTCGGAAAAAGTAGTTTACAATATCGTGACTGAAGGGAGAAATATTGCTTTATGGGATCAACAGTATTAAATATCTATATGTATGAATGTCATTTATTAGTTTGTATTATTATCAGAAATTAAAATCTTATGACATAATTTGACAAAATGCATAATCTTATTATCTTGAAAACCTTGGTGAACAATTGTGTTTTTATGATAAATGACATGTTCTTATTATCACTATTACTTAGTCTTTCATTTTCAAATGTCTTCTTACTGTCTATCTCTAACATAGTTTCTCTCAATTTCCTACTGTTATATTCATGAAATCAAAGAAGGCAAAAACACATAACAAAGTTAACAATAGCAGTCAATCTATTACCAAAATATGTCAGAAAGTAACATTATCTATCAGGCCCTTCTAATTGTGTTTATTGCCTGGAGTCTGGGAAAGAAAGAAATAAAGCTTGCTGTCCTGAAAATAAGGAGAAAAAACACATTGCAGAAAACAGCATAAGTACCAGTGAAATATTAGGAGCTGTCCATTTGTGTTCAGAAATAATACAAGAATAGCTACTATCAATACTTGTAACATTGTGCTAAAGGTTCTAGTCGATAGAATAGATAAAGAAAAAGAAATCAAACGTTTAAGGGTTTGAAAGCAAGACATGAAACTGTTTTTTTCACAGATCATGTGACTGTATAAGTAATTGAAGGAATATATAAACTGTTAAAATTAATGAATTAATTTAGTCATGTCACAGAATATGAAGTCAATGTATGTAATAGTATATATGTGTGTGTGTGTGTTCTGCATATTTATAATATATTTTATGTATTATGCAAAAAACAAATTGAAAATAGTGTAAAAAGTAATACTATTTACAATAGCTTATAAACATTGAGCATGTATGGATAAATATAATAAAAAGATGTTCAAGCCCTATATATTAAAAACTATAACTGAAATTAAAGAAGACCTAAACAAATGGAAGTTTATATTACATTGACACATTAAAAGGAACATGCTTGTTCTCGTCAATGATCTGCGTATTCAATTAAATCCCAATAAAAGTCCACTAAGTTTTATATTGAAATCTAAAATCTAATTCTAAAACTTCTATTGAAATTCAAAATTTCTAAGAGTCAAAACATTTTTTAAAAGATCAAGTCATAAAATTACACTACCAGATACAAAGGCTTATTTTAAAGTGATAGCAATCAAGACAGTCTGTTGCTATACCCAGAAAAAAATAAATTGACCAATAGAGTAGAGTAAATAGTATAGAAATAGACCATATAATTATGGTCACTAATTTAAGACAGATGTAAAAGCATAGTATTTTGAAAAAATAATGGACTTTTAAATAAATGGATTCTGTCAATTGGATATTCATACAGAAAAAAAAAAGAATCTTGAACTCATGCCACACTTAAAAGTTAAGTCTAGTTGGTTTGAAGATTTGAAGAGAAAAGTTAACCTCATACAATATTTAGAAAAAAATAAAGTATCTTTATGTCCTTAAATTTTAAAAAATGGTTTTAAAAAGTATACAAAAAATACAGTAATTATAAAGGAACAAAAAGTTGACAGAGTTAATTTCACCAATGTTAAAAATTTGTTTAACAAAAGACACTACTAATGTAATATAAAAATCAATCTGTAGAGTAGGAAAAATTACATACATCAGACAAAGTATTTAGTATATGTAAATAAATGGTATAAACCAATAAGAAAAAAAGCCATCACTAAAAGAAGTGGACAAAAGACTTGAACACATTCCTCAGAAAGTGGTTATCTAAACTACTATTAAATTAATGTAAATGTGGTTTAATATTTTTATCAGAGAGGAAATGAAAATTTAAACCAAAAATAAAATCACTGCACAACTACCAGAATAGCTAAAATGAAAAGGACTGAAAATATACCAAGTATTGGCAAGAATACATACCAACTGTAACTTCCATACTTTACTGGCGGTAATTTAAATAGAAAAATCACATTTAAAACCATTTTCTAAAATCTACAAAAGCTGAGAAAATGCATACCTTATGACTCAGCAATTGCACTCATAGGTACACAGCCAGCAGAAATGTATCTATATGTTCAGTAAAAGAAAGATACCGAATGTTCACAGCAGCACTATTTGTAGTAGCCAGAAACTGGAAACAACCCAATGTTTTTCAGCAGTTAAATGGATAAAGTGTAGTATTTTCATAAACTGAATATTATATAGCATAAAAATTGAATGAATTTTTGCTAAATACAACAACATAAAGAGCCAGACCAAGCACACATACTGAAAGATACCGTCTATAAAGTTCAAAAGGAAAGGGGATGCAAAACTAATCAGTGGTATTAAAAATCACGACAATGGTTAACATTTTGGGGATATTGCCTAAGAAGGGTCATGAGAGGAACATCTGGGGTGCTAGTTATGTTCTGCTTCTTGATCCAGGTTCTGGACATATGGGTGTACTCATGCTTTTTGAAAATTCAACAAGCTGAAAATTTATAGTTTGTACACTTTTCTTTATGTAATACTATTATGAAAAGTTTTAAAATCTATACAAATTTTGTGACTACCTTTTCATAAAAATATTTTTAACATCATGTTTGTTTTTAAAAGTTCCTCATTGTATGCCTTCCTCTCACACTTTAATATTCCATACCTCAAAAGCAATTATTTTAAAAGTATAGTATGAAGAGACAATTATCTTCATACATATAAGTATATGTAGGTGGCTCTGTGATGGTGATATTTTTATTATTTACCTCATTTATTTGAGCATCTACATAGATTTCTAGGATGTGGTTACAACAATTAGCTGTTTCCCCTTATAGATATTTAATTTTCTTCCTATTCTGCTATTTTACACAAATAATTACCTGTATATTTAAGCATATGCATGTGCATATGTACAGACATTTCTGTAAAAAGATTTTCTAGATTTTGAATGGTTAGTACTATAAGTGAGTAATTCTACATATTAAAACATGCTGCTCGTTTACCTTTGTAACAAACCTGCACATCCTGCACATGTACCCTAGAATTTAAAATAAAAGTTGAAAAAACAAATAAATTAAAATTATTTGAAATAAAAAATAACATGCTACCAAATTGCTACCCTATGGAATATATGTTTCATAGTGTTAATTTAGATAAAATTTAATTATACATTTTAATGATATAAAATTATCACATTAATAAGGGATAAAAATTAAAACAATGCTTATCCTATAAAAATAACTCATTAATGAACACTGAAATTAATCTATGAAAACAAAAATTTACCTCATTTAAAAATGCCAGAGAAAAAAGTTTGAGGCATAGAACTCATAATCTGTTGTGCAGTATACAGGATTGATTGCAAGGGCTTTCTAAAATATACCATGGCGTTTCCTAGAAAAAAAAGTAGGAAGAATGAAATTGTAATTGATAGTTAATAAAAGTTACTGTAAGTCATTAATTTTCATCAGAATCATTGCAACCATGAATATATTCAACACTCTTCCCTGAGATAGAAGCTCTCATGTTTTCATGGAAGGAGCAAGTCTGCCAGGTCCCACAATCCTCATGGAGAGTTTTTTTCTTTCTTTTTCTTTTTTTCGTTTTTTGTTTGTTTGTTTGTTTGTTTTTGAGAATCTTAAGTCATATTTATTGTTTTGCAAAGAATAACTTAGACATTTCTTAATATTCTAAAAACTCCAACACAAAGTAATAAATTTGGCTTCTTTTCCTTACAAAAATGGAAAATACCTTTCAGTAAAGGAAATTCTAAATTACTTTTACTCACCAGTTAGTTATTGGAATTTATAGCTCTTTAACATATGATACCAGTATAAAATAATTTGCATTAACTGATTAATACATAAAACAGTTTACAATCATATGGTAAGCAAGAAACGAAAACTGATCAGGAAACACTGTTTTATAGTAATAGTCAAACTGACAAACTATTACACTATAGTTTATCCCCAACATCTCTGAGAACCTTAACAGAGTACTTCTATACATATAAAGATATAATAAAAGGATACAGTATTTATTGCAATAACAAATTAATGGTTGTCATAATGTATGTAACTTAAATACCCCTCTAATATTAATATAGTGACTTATTCCTTAAACATAGAAATTCCACCCTTCACTGTAGAAAGATAAAGTCATTTCATCAAAAGGATATTTTCTACTTAGAAAGTGTCAAAAGAGTCAACCTACAGTCTGAAATATTTTGTTAAAAGGCTATGTCCAACAGAGACTGTAGAGATAACAAAACGCTGTCTCTCAGGTGGAGTTACCCTGATGACAAAGACAGTTAACCAACCAGTAACAACCACAGAAACCAGTACACATTGAGATTAATTAAGGAAGACAAAGTCACTGAGCTCCCATAACAATAGAGGATTAAAAATGGACCCAAGTGGCACTGCTTTCTGAAGGAAACTTCTCCAGTTCAGTCACCTAAGTTGCTGTCAGAGATAAAGATATGAACAACGTCCTAAACCAGCTATCCTCAACCTTTTTGGCACAAGGGACAGATTTCGTGGAAAATGATTTTTCCACAGACGGGGTGGGGGTGGAGGGGATGGTTTCAGGCTGATTCAAGTGCATTACACTTATTGTGCACTTTATTTCTATATTAATACAATATCTAATAAAATAATTATACACTTCACCATAGTGTAGGATCAGTGGGAACCCGGACCTTATTTTTCTGCAACTAGATGGTCCCATTTGGGTGTTATGGAAGACAGTAGCAGAGCATCAGGCATTATTAGATTCTCAAAGGAGTGCCCAGCTTAGATCCCTCACTTGCTCAATTAACAGTAGGGATTGGCCTCCTATGAAAATCTAATGCCACCGCCGATCTGACAGCAGGTGAAGCTCAGGCAGTAATGTGAGTAATGGGGAACCGCTGGAAATGCAGATGAAGCTTTCCTTGCTCACCCACCACTCACCTCCTGCTGTGGGCTGAGTTCCTAAAAGGCCACGGACCAGACCAGTACTGGTCTATGGACCAGGGTGGGAGACCCCTGTTCTAAACCACCCTGTGCTTGGCTGAGGTGACTATCTTCCTTACTTCTACTTGTAGCCTTATGTAAAACCCCCGTTTATCAAGGCTGTAAAGCAATATAGAGGAAGAGTTCACGAAACTGTATCTCATAATAGAAATATACTGTTGGTGAGTTTCTAGAACAACTAAAATGTAATTATGGTGATGAGACTGTTATTCCAGGGAAGAATAATTGGAAAGAGTTTTTTACTAAAATGCTTAACCCTAATAAATTATATTATATTCATAATGAAGATGACAACAGAAGGCTAACAAACTGTATGACATCTACAAAATGGAACCCAATGTTAGTCTTTCTCTAATACTTTCTAGGGGACAGATTATTTGGTACATTTAATAAAATGTCAGCTTGTAGATTCCTTAGTTTGAAGACAAACCTCTCAGTGATATACAAAATAGATTGAAGGGACAAGAAACTTATCAACTAATGTCATAATACCAAACTATTTTAATTGATATAACTTTAACATATATTTTAATAAGTAGATTAACTGTATATCAAAATTCTCACAATTATTCCCTAATGTTCATTTTACATACTTTTTAAAAATTGATTATGTATTTTTCAAGAGATGCTGTTATTTGAAATTGATATTTGTTAATTAGAGGGATTGATAGTTTCACAGTATTGAATGTTTCCATGAATGGGATATATCTCTTAAAATCTTGTTTAAAGACCCTCGGTAGCATGAAAGCTTTATTTAGCAATGCCATAGTTCTTATTTTCCCCTAAGATGTTTTATATATATGTCTTGTTCCTGTGAGTGGAAACTCTTCTTCAATTATATTTTTTAACTGATTTTGGTTTATATATGACTGCTTTTTAAGCAGCCACTGTGCATACTTTTTTTTTGTTTCTATTTTTTCAAATAATTGCATTTTGTCAGAAATACAAAATATAATTGGCAAAAGGATTTTGCTTGCTTTGTTAAAAATGTTGTATTTCTCCAATCTCCATTCATAGATTAATTGCATTGGTTCATACTTCCAGAAAAATTTTGAATGATAGTGATTACAGTGGGCCTGCTTGTCATGGTCCTGACTTCAGCAGAAAAGTTTTAAGATGATTTTTGGTCTGGGATATTTTCTGTCATGTTGTGGAAACAATCTGGATGTTTACTTTCAAGGTTCACTTTTTAATCATGTGTTAATGTTTAGCTTTATCAAAAGCCTTATCAGCATTCATAGAAAGTATCATTTTATTGCCTTGATATTTTGTCATTTTAACCTACGTCAGTAAATTTTCTAATTTTGAACTAAAATTCTATTTCTGATATAAATCCCATTTATTCACATTAATGTTCTCTGCAGTCTATTCACAGATATGCTTTTTAAATTCTTTATATATATGTATATCTCATTGATAAGTCTACTTTTGTGTGTGTGTTACTCTAATTGCAAGCTCTAGATATAAATAGAATGCTGTATTTGTAAAAAGTGGTTACAGGTTTCTTTCTTCCTTCATTCACTGTGCTCTTAAAAATTTCCAATAAGGTCAGGCACAATGGCTCATACCTGTAATCCTAGTGCTTTGGGAGGCCTAGACAGGAGGATCACTTGAGGCCAGTAGTTTGGGACCATCTGGGAACATAGTAAGATATCTCTACACACACACAATTTTTTTTATTAGCCAGGTATGATGGCACACAACTATAATTCCACCTACTTGGGATACTAAAGTGGGAGGATTGCTTCGGCCAAGGATGCCAAGATTAGAGTGAGCTACGATTGTGCCACTGCACTCCAGCCTGGGCAACAGGGAGAAAACTTGCCTCAAAAGAAAAAGTTTCAAATTGCATGAAGATTTGTTCTTTATATTTTTTATAAAATTAATCTATAGAGATGTTTTGTTCTATTGCGCTTTTTAGTTAGCTATTGCATAACTTATCCATTTGTTTTCAAGTAATGAATTTAGTTTCATTTTATTTTTTCTTCTCTTAAGCTCAATGGCAATAAATAGATTTTTTTAGTTTCTTTTTCCATCCATTTTGGACCAAATATAAAAATTATATTTTTCCGAGTAAATCATGTTTTTATATATACCTCTTTATATTATTTACTTGAACTTAAGTGAGATGATCTCTTAAATCAGTTAACATCTATTGTATTTATTATTTTGCATCTTAATCAACTATTAAATGCCATCTGGATTTTTTGAATGTTAGTTATTTCTTTTGCTTTCTAAAATTATAGAAGTATTATGATCTTATTCGAGAACTTAGAATGCTTATCAGAGAACTTCGACCGGGCGCTGTGGCTCATGCCTGTAATCCCAGCACCTTGGGAGGCCGAGACAGGCAGATCACCTGAGGTCAGGAGTTCAAGACCACCCTGACCAACATGGAGAAACCCTGCCTCTACTAAAAATACAAAATTATATGGGTGTAGTGGTGTGTGGCTATAATCCAAGCTACTCAGGAGGCTGAGGCAGGAGAATTGCTTGAACCCAGGAGGCAGAGGTTGCAATGAGCCTAGATCATGCCATTGCACTCCAGTCTGGGCAACAAGAGCAAAACTCCATCTCATAAAAAAAGAGAGAGAGAGAGAACTTCTAATAATTGGAAGGAGACAACTAATCCAATAGACGCATATTGAAAAAAACAACCCTGATAATCTGAATGTGTAAATGAGTTATTAAGAATGATGTTAATTGTTTATATTAGAGCCTTAGATCCTTGTCCTGTGTTTCCTCGACAGAGCAAACATAGTAAGACCCACTAGGAGAGTTATACCTTAGAAAAATATATCAGATTCTTATCCTAGTATTTACCAACTCAGTGACCAAGGCCCACACTGGTTCATATATTTTCACCTTCAAAAACAGGAATGTATTATTTGCCTTGTAGTGTTATTATGAGGGTTAAATGATACATGCAATATGCCTAAAACAGTATTGGGAAACAGTATATGCAAAATATCTTCGGTTAAAAAAAAATGACCACAAACAAGTGATTAAAAAACTGCCCTGTGTTTCACGTAACTTTATTTTATATGTTTAAATTTTACTGTGCTTGCGTTGACTTTTATAGCAAAATCCTCCTTTGGGCTTAAAGCTTAAGACTTTAAAATCTAGTCTGAAATAGCAAGTGTAAGACAAATAATTGTATGTTATATCTGTATTACCACATAAATTAAATCTATCACTTTATTATTGAAATTAGGCCTATTATTTTAGACTGTCAATAAAATTCACTTGTTCTTTTCTCTCTAAAGACCTTGTTTAAAAACAATAAAAAATCTCTTGATTTTTCCTAGAATCTTTTCCTTTAAACTAACATATTATCTTTGTTCCAGTCCAGTGTTCATTAACACATCAATAAGACTGTTCAGTTTATTTTCCATCTTAGTATGATTAGTGGACCACTGTTTATCTATTTTTCTGTTGCTTTTACTAACTATTCTTGCCAATTGTGCTGTTTAAAGTATACGTATCCTCCATCTGTTGTAACATTTTGTACCAATGTCCCAGCTGTACTAACTCTATTAATTGCATAGAATTCATTGAACTTTATTACTCAGAATTAATTCTATGTGTTAGAGAAACCTGAACTACTTATGAATAAAACTGTTCTAAATTCAGTTTTTTGTACTTAATTTCTAAAATAAAACATTTATGCTTTCAATTTCCTCTGGATTGTGGTCTTTACATTAATCTATTAAAGTATTTTATCTAATCATATTGCCAGAAATTAGCCTTTTTATGTGAGAAAAAAGAAGCTAAACTTTTCTTCTCTGTGAAAACAGTGCACTGATGACTATTTCGAAATGAAGTGTATGGATTCTGGCAAAAACATGACTGAGAATATATAGATAAGGGCTTTAGTTTACAATCTGTTTCTTGTTAGATTTAATGGCATCGGACCTGTCATTAAACATGAGTCTCAATTTCCTACTTTATAAATTTCTAAATTGGTATTTTTAAAACCTTTTTCGTGCCTTAGACAATCTTAAATTTAAGTGAATTAACATGCATCAAAGTTCTTCCACAGTGCCTGGAACTGTTTGGGTTTTTTTTAATAGAATAAGAAATTAGGCTAGATGGCATTAGGTCTCTTTCTCTTATATTCCTGTCTGATTCTGGTGTAAACTTTACCTGTAATAACATGACTGTATTTATGCCTTTTCCCTGTCTATGAACTTATTCTCTTGTCTCCCAAGTAACTTTGTTTTCCATAGCTCCTCTATGCAGCCATTTTCACATTGACAATCACAATCCCTCGGAGCATAATGAATACTGAGGGTAAATCTTTGAACCTAAATATACAGAATATAGAATATTTCTGATCCAGTTATATATAGTTAAATTATCCCTTAACCTACTAGGAAATGATTAATCTCTTAAAACACAGAGCTTTGGTGTGGGTTTGAATCTTGGGTATAGTTATTATTTGAGCACCCTCGAAGCTGCAGGTTGGGGGCTGGGGGTTTAAATACAAACACAGGAATTCACCTCATCTAACTTAAGAAAAAACTAAACATCTTAATTTAGTGAAATCATACTCAGCTGCTCACATAATTGACAATAAAAAAAAATTGGGGAACAGGGTTTTAAAAATGCTCAGGAAAAAGAAGGTCAGAAAACAGAAACCGGAACAAGTACACTTAAATTCCACTGATTCCACACAAACTGCTGTAATCAATATGGCAGCTCACCATTCCCTTTTTTGTGTGTCACTTAGCAAAGATTCAAATTCACAGGAAATAGGGTTTGATAGACTGAGTCTAGATCATGTAAGTGACCACATGTGCCAGGAGAGAGTGAAGATCTGACTTCTCTACCTTTCATAATGAGTGTGAGCACTGCCTCCAACCATGGCTACACATAATCAGGGATTGCCTAAAAGGGAGACAAATTTGCTGATAAAAGGAGCCAACAAGGTCAGATGTCCACCACACTGACCTAATACTTTCATAATGCAATTCAAGCATGCTTATTCTAGACAAAATTACTTAAGCATTTTCTTAAAATTATGATCAGGGAGTCAACAACCCCAATAGAGTCAATGGTATTAAACACAGAAAGGCAGGATTATATTTCACTAGTACCATGGACAGGAAGATATGCAAACCAGCTAGGTGACTGTAGAAGATGGTGTTCAATCCCTTCTATATCATGATGGACATTCTTGTTAATGTTCAGCTGCAGGCAGCATAAGTGATTTGAATCACCTGTTGGGTGAAATTTTGCCTGTTCATAGGTTCTTATCAGAAAACAAAATGCCATTTGATAATTATCCATTTAAGAGCTATGACAGACACTGTAATCTATTTACCCAAAAGCAATTCACAGCTCACTTTGCTGTGAGATCTTACCTCTTCTTACAGAAACTGAAAGTGTTAAAATGCTTGTGTTTTCTGCCTTTCCCTTTTCATCGAAGAGATGGACAAATGACTTAACCATTGCCAATGAAATTTCACAGACAGTGACTTAGGTGGCTTGCTGGGAAGCTTTACTAATTTAAAAAAATGTGGTCCAAGGGAAAAAAATTTCCTCAACTTCTTTTTTGATATTGTAATCTGAAGCTGTGTTTCTTAGATTTGCTCTGGCCATTTAAATTCCTTAAGAGGGAAGAAATGTTAATATTAGAGAGGTTAACTCAGACTTGTGACAGTCTTGAAACCACCTCTCTCTGGAATGCTTACTAGGTGAGAAGAAGCTATTCCAATTTTAAGCCATTTTAGGTAAGTTTTCTGTTACCTGCAACTAAAAACATGCTAACTGATAAATAACCTGGAAATTGGAAGTGGGTTGGCACAATTAAGAGATCGTAAAATAAGGAATTTGTGAGTAGCCAACACAGATTTGAGAAATTAAGTATCCTAGGCTGCAGAGTTAGTAGACTTTACAACACAGTAAACATTTGAGTAAACAGTCTTCTGATATACTTTGAGGTATTAATAGCTCTTGAATATGTAGTATTATGGAAAATAGTAGGAAAACTCAGAATATTGGTATTTGTTGTCTATTTATTGCAACTTTTGCTAGATCATACAAAAGAGATATACTTAGCCTAAAGGTAACTAGTCTAAAAGAAAGCAAAGAAAGAAAACTGTAGAAGTACTTTCTATCTTGTGCCTTAACTTTCACTGTGTTAGTGAGTCTGAACTTATTTAATATATTGGGATATGGGCCAGTCTCAATATGGCAATTGTGTCCCACTTACTCTCTGGCTCACAACTGGTCCCAATGGTGTTCAAAGCAATGCTGTCTTCCAACCTCTTGTCATGCTAGAGAAATACTCATGCCAGCCTTTTAGAAATTCCTCAAAATATCTACATGTCTTTTAAGTGAATTGATATCTGTATGTAGACTTCAAAATGGGTTTCCTTATTAATTAACTAAAATTTGGACCTTAAGCTCTGTCCATTGCAATACAGAAGCTAGAGACACAACACTCAAAGTATGCTTTTAATGAAATGATAACAAGTGGATCTTTTAGCTTCTTGTACTCCCAAACTCCAGCCTCTCTTTTTCTCCCTTCAACTGATGTAGCAATAAATGTAGATATTACTGTGACAGAGACTGGAAGGCCACTCTGGAAAACATTTTCCTATCCTCCTTTACCATTAGATAGGGCTATATAACTGGGTTCTGGCCAGTGGAATGTAAGCAAAAACTGATGTATACCCTGTAGACATACTCATTAAAGGTCACATATCCTTTAGTCTTTTGATCTGTCATTCACATAACTGAAATCTCAGGATGCTGAGGTCACAGAGACACTACCTCATGGAAAAACTTAGGGGTCTTTGAGTCACTGATTACGAAAACATCACCCCAAAAAGCCTCACAACTCAGTTTGTACTGTGGTGAAATTTTAAAAATGGACTTTTATTGTATTAAGCCACTAAAATGTGGAGTTATCTGTTACAACAGCTAACAAACATTACTTTGGCTGATGTCATACTTTACAGAGGTTTTGATTAAGGGTATAATCCTTTTTTATCTTTAAATAAAATTGATTATTCTCTATCCTATTTCTGGTACCACTTCATTTCCAGAACATTTGTGGGTTTCCAAATACATGTACTCTTATTTCCACTTCTTGCTCTATTTTCTGGTTTTGCTAAATTTGATAAATTTCTATTTTGCCTTTAGAAGATATATTAGCTTCTTTTTATACTGTGTCAGCTAGGTTATGAAAAACAGATTTTCTTTAATGATTTGAGAATATTGTTCACACAACCTTTACAGAATGTGTGAGATGATGAGGGAATTACATGGCTATTGAGTAAACAAATAAATTATAAGCATTAGGCATACTTTTCTGGCGTCTTTTGGCCCCTCTCATCTATGGGAGTTTCTCACTCACTGACATACCCCCCACCACCTATTTACCGAGTTCCCCTTCTTTCGCTTCCATTCTCTGCTGTCCTCAAGAAATTCCTTTTAACTTCCGCAGAAGTGTTCTCTTTGTCTAGCTTTACTTCACTCAAGATGACTGATCATCTTCATAATGAAACACATTTGTTAGGATGTGTTTATAAAAAAGGGTTACATACTTGACAAAAATTCTATAAATAGCACTAAAGTGATAAAATGATATCTCTTTCTTCCCATCACAGATCAACTATCACATCTTCAAAGCCCTCCCTCCATCCAAAGAGATATATACTTTTTCCCATATAAAGGCAAGAAACCTATGGGTTGTATAATTCCAGGGGACCCAGGCCTTAGATTATCTAGTAAGTATGCCACCCTTCTCTGAGGCACTCACACAGGAAATATCGTGTTACCATTGTTTCCAATACACCTCATATATTCCCTTGACATATTAATACCACTTAATTATTGAACCTATGCTTATTAAGATCAAACTCTGTCATTTAATTTTTTTTTTCAAAGTGGCCAAATCTGATTCTGACTAACGATGAAACAGAGAAAGCATATTTTAATCAAGATCAAGGTAGGGAGCATCCCAGATTACTTTTGAATTATACAATGTTTGTGAGCTCTATCTATTAGAAATGAGAGAGAAAGAGAAGGAGAGAGAGAGAGAGAGAGAGAGAGAGAGAGAGAGAGAGAGTAAATTAGAGAGGAGACAATAGAGTAAAATTAGATAGAATGATGATTTTTTTTCGCAGATAAGTTTTACAAAACAAAAAAAGTTGAATCAAAATAAATTCATCAGAACTTTTCTCCTGCATTTGTTAGAATACAGTGGGTAGTGGCATGTGTAAAATGTCCTGACAGAGCCATATTATAGTTCTCTATTGGATTCTTACACAGGCTGGCATAAAGTTACCATTAATTGCTTGAGGGCTATATAACCCTTTTTATTGAGTTTATTGAAAAGAGTGTTTGAGAAATGCCTATCCAATTGTGGTGAGCTGAGTAGGTTAAATAAAACTTAAACAAAGCTTTTTCCATCTTAAGCATCTGAGTTACTCTGCAGTTTTGGGATCACAGTGAGGCCCCAGAGAGAAGAGTCAACAAAACCAGGCCATAAAATCAGGAAGGCATTGAATGTTTGGATTCAGGACTAGACACAGGGAAAATAGAAAGAATGACTTTAAAATGCACACTCTCTGCAACAATGTAAAACCAATTTACAAACATTTTGTTGAGATTGCAGAAGGGAAACATTGTGAAATGTTTTTAGCAAGCAAAAGATTCTTTGAAGTATACTTAGTAGTGTTATTTATATTTAAAGAAACCCAATATATTTGCAAGGATTTTACATGTTCACTTGTTATTTCTGTCTCCCTATACCTGTTTCCAGAAACAAATGCAAGTTTAGTGGGCCCAAATCTTATAAAATACTGAATTATTCTTTAATCATGTGGCCAACTGAGAGCATTACTAGGACCCTTCCCAAAATCTTGCTAAGTATTGTTAACTTTCTGCCAATTTTGCCTCTTTCCATTCCTTATAAACTTCCATTTTATTGACCAAGAATTCTGTTACCATAAAGTTTATAAGAAATTAAATATAATTTTGAGGCAAGCATATGACATTGTGGTATTTTCAGAAACTTATTTTGTGTTCTATCATTTCAGAATTCAACTTATATTGGGGTGCATATTCAACCTATATAGATCCTATTGTATGTTTACCCTAGATATAACTTTATACATATCACTTCCTGAAATCATTGATTCAAAATATTTCATGCCAGTTTTCCCTTTTTTCTTATTTTTGGAGCACAATATTGTATAAATATTATCTAAATTGCACTTTCTCTTTTTAATATTATATTTTCTGATCTCTATGGCCAAGTTGATACTTTGCCAATATCAACAGATAATAAATATTATGTTTAAAAAGCAAAATCAAGTCACATGTACACCAATATTTTAATTATTTTTAAAATATGTCTTACTAAATTGTATGATGTCACTTTTCACTACATTTCTGTTTCTTTTATTTCTTCTCATTTCACATGCATTTTCAAATACAGAACAGTTCCTCATCACTGCATAAAATGAGTCTAGAATGCTGATTTATTTTACAGAAAAAGTCAAAAACAACAGAAAATGCATGCAAGCATATATTCACATAAAATGAATTCATTCTTTTAAATTCACTTAATTTTAAGATTTTTGCAAATCAAATTCTTTTTTTTTAATTTTTGTGGGTACATAGTAAGCATATATATTTATGGGATACATGAGACACTTTGATAGAGACATACAATGCATAATAATGATATCACAGTAAATGGGGTATGCTTCACCTCAAGCATTTATCCTGTTTTGGATTACACACCATGCAATTACACTATTTTAGTTACGTAAAAATGTACAATAAATTATTATCTACTATAGTCACCCCATTGTGCTATCAAATACCAGATCTTGTTCATTCTATCTACCTATATTTTTGTACCCATTAACTATCCCGACTCTCCAACCCCACTGCACTTCCCAGAGTCTGGTAACCATCATTCTGCTCCCAATCTCTATGAGTCCCAATTGTTTTAATTTTTAGCTCCCACTAATAAGTGAGAATATGTGAAGTTTGTTATTCTGTCCCTGGCTTATTTCACTTAATGTAATGACATCCAGTTCCATTTATGTTGTTGCAAATGACAGATCTCACTCATTTCTTATGGCTGAATAGTACTCTATTTTGTATGTGTACCCCATTTTCTTTATCCATTTATCTGTTAATGGACACAGCTTGCTTCCAAATCTTGGTTATTGTGAACAATGCTGCTTTAGACACGAGATATATCTTTTTGATATACTGATTTCCTTTTTGGGGATACATACCTAGCAGTAGGATTCCTAGATCACATGGTAGATCCATTTTTTTTTCTTTTGAGAACACTCCAAACTGTTATTCATAGTGATTGTACTAATTTACATTCCCACCAACAGTGTACAAGTTACTCCACATCCTTGTCAGCATTCCTTATTGCCTGTCTTTTAGATAAAAGCCATTTTAGGGTGAGATGCTATCTCATTATAGTTTCGATTTGCATTTCTCTGATGACTGATGATGCTGATCACCTTTTCATATACCTGTTTGCCATTTGTATGTCTTCTTTTGAGAAATGTCTATACAGATCTTTTGCCCATTTTAATCAGGTTATTAAGTTTTTTCTAATAGAGTTATTTGAGCTGCTTATATATTCTTGTTATTAAGCCCTTGTCAGACCCATAATTTGTGAATATTTTCTCCCATTTTGTGGATTGTCACTTCACTTTGATGATTTCCTTTGCTGTACAGAAACTTTTCTTGATGTGATCCCATTTGTCCATTTTTGCTTTGGTTGCCTGAGATTGTGGATTATTACTCAAGAAATTATTGCCCAATCCAGTATCCTGGAATTTCCCAAATGTTTTCTTTTAGTAGTTTCATAGTTTAAGGTCTTAGATTTAAGCCTTCATTCCACTCTGATTTGATTTTTGTGTATGGTTATAGACAGGAAACTGGTTGCATTCTTCTATATATGGATATCCAGTTTTCCCAGAACCATTTATTGAGGAGACTATCCTTTCCCCAATGTACGTTCTTGGCAGCTTTGTCAAAAATGAGTTCACTATAGATGTATGGATTTGTTTCTGGTTTCTCTCTCCATTCCATTTGTCTCTGTAACTGTTTCTATGCCAGTATCATGCTGTTTTGATTACTATATCTCTGTAGTATAATTCAAATTCAGCTAATGGGATTCCTGCAGTTCTGTTCTTTTGGCTCAGGATAGCTTTGGCTATTTCTGTGTTATCCTGAATTTTCTTGAGTTTCATCAAAAGAGGTGTTTTTCAATTTTCTGTCTGAAAGTTTACATATTGTTGTCTCTCCAGGGTTGGTCACTGGTTACTTGTTTAGTTCGTTTGATGAGATCATATGTTCATGGATGTTTTTCATGTTTCTAGTTATTCACTGGTATCTGTGTATTGAAGAGTTAGGTATTTATTGTAATCTTCACAGTCTGGGCTTGTTTGTACCCATTCTTCTTGGAAAGGCTTTTCACATATTCAAAGGGACTTGGGTTTTGTGATCTAAGTTTTTGGTAACTGCAGCCATATCTGCATTAGGGGGCTCCCAAAGCCTAGTAATGCTCTGGCTCTTGCAGAATTGTAGAGGTATCACCTTGGTGTTCTTGGATAAGATCTGGAAGAATTATCTGGATTACCTGGAAGAGACTTGTTCTCTTTCCTTACTTTCTTCCAAACAAATGGATTCTCTTTTTTTTCTGAGCTGCCTGGAAGAAGGGAAAAAGTGACCCACGCAGGGAAAAAGAAGGGAAAAAGTGACCCTATGGCAACCACTACTGGAACTGCCCTGGGTAAGACCTGAAGTGAGCAAAGCATTGGGTCTCATCCAAGGTCCAAATAGCAACTGCTTTGCTACTGCTTCTGTTCTTGCAAAGCTCTAGAGCTCTACAATCAGGAAATGGCAAAGGTAGCCAGGATTGTATACTTCCCTTCAGGGCAGTGAGTTTTCCTGATCCCTAGCAGGTTGAGTTGCTATCTGGGAACCAGGGTCTGGGGTAGTAAACCTCAGAGATCTACCTGGTGTTCTATTCTTCCATAGCTGAGCTGGCACCTGAGTCTCAAGACAAAGTCCTTCCCACTCTTTCCTCCCCTTTCCCCAAGCAGGAGAATCTCTTCTTATGGCCACCGCTGCCCTAGGTTTGTGGCAGTACTGTCTGACTACTGTTGATATTAATTTAAGGCCCACGGGCACTTCAGTCATCTTGTAATAGATGCTGCCAGGGCTGAGACTTTCTCTCGAGGGCAGTGGGCTCCCCTATGACCCAGAGAAGGTCGAGAAATGCAATCCAAGAGTAAAGGCCTGGAAATGGAGTCTCCACAAGCCCTCTTCGTGCTCTACCCCACTGTGGCTGACCTATTTCCTAAGCTGCAAGACAAAATCCTCCTTACTCTTCCGTCTTCCATTCTCAAACATATGGAATCCTTCCCAGAGCCACCACAGCTGGGAATATGCTGGGTTACACCTGAAGCCAGCATGTCTCTGAGTCTCACCCAAGGCCCATGGTGAATATTGCCTGGGTACCACTTCTGATTATTCAGGACCAAAGCCCTCTTTAGTCAGCAAGTGATGATCTCCATCAGGACTGTGTCTTTCTCTTCAAGGCAACAGGATCCCTTCTGGCTTAGGGTGTGTCTAGAATTGTCATCCAGGAGTTACAGCCTGGAATAGGGGACCCAAGACTTGTCTGGTGTTTTATCCTACTGTGGCTGAGCTGGTATCCAAGTTGCAAGACAAAGTCTTCTTTACCCTTTCCTCTCATGTCCTCAAGTAGAGGGAAGGTGTCTTTCCAAGACCTGTGAGCTGTGCTGCCTGGGGTTGAAGGAGGAAAAAGCACTTGCTTGGCTGCTCCGGCTAGTGCCGCACTGGGACATGTAACACAAAGCCCACTGGGTCCAAGTCCAGTGCAAAACTAAAACTTGTCTGAGAACTGCAGTCCCTGTGGCTTAGACTGCCTTTCAACTTTATTTATGATCCCAAAGCACTTTAGCCCATAGTAGCAAGGCTTGCTGGAACTCAGGCTCTAACCACTGCAATCCATAATTAAGGTCATCTCAAGTGTTTTATGAACACGCATCTTGACTTTCTAAATTCCCAAGTATACCTGTTGCTTTAGAGAGTTCTAGTTTCTAAAACAAACAAACAACATTTCTTAGCTTTTTCTCCTAGGTCTTAGGTGGTCTATTATTTGTTTTGACTGTACTTTTTTATCCCAGGGGACAAAGAATTGTGAGTTTGACTTACAGTATTTTTGAGCAACACCTACTACTGGAGATCAACTCCTGACTTTACCTTTCACTATTCTGAATTTGAGCTATTAGTTTAACTATTGTGTTAAATAAGCTTGCTTCTAAACTTTTTATTGTTTTTTGTTTGTTTGTTTGTTTTCAAAATGTTTCAACAGTTTGGAGAAGACAGAGAACAGGATATCCGCAAACATATTTGGTCTACTAATACTGGTTATTACTATTATTCCTGTTAGTGTAACACTGACAGTAGCCTTAGGTAACTGAGAAGGTAAATGACAGGAGGTAGTGAGGTTTCTCATAACTAGGGTACCAGTGCTTATATTTCTTGATTTTCCCAGGAGGATCCCGGATTATATCCGTTGTTCTAGCATATAAATAGTGTCCCTTTTCAAATGTTAAAGTATTGTAATTTAAATAGATAGTTGCCCTAGCTGTGATTCTGTGCACATCACATTACACCATCTTGACCATTCAGAAAGGGAGTGGTTTAGCCAGACAATAAAAGAAGACATCTTTGTACTGCATGTTTTATAATAAATCTATTCACTTCTGCTCATCTCTACTTCTTACTCTTATTCCCCTCTGTCTTCTACCTCAATTATCTTTCTCTTCTTCCTTAATAGCAGAAAGTCAATTTTTAATTGGACATATTGCTATCTAGAATTAAAGACAACAATTCCTAATCTCTCTTGGAAGAGGTTGCCAACCAGAGGACTAAACTCTGAACAATGATATGTGAATGTTGGATGGGACTGTTACAGGTGGCAAATTTCTGAGTCTCACAGCACCCAATGTGTTACCAGTGGCAAGTAGCTGCATCTTATGGCACCAAATATATTACCGTTGGTAGGCATCCGAGTCACTGCAGCAAATCCATATGGATCTGAAGCAACCTCAATTCTTGCTTCCTCAGAAGACAGGCACCAAGGCAGAAAAAGAGACCAAGGCAAGTTTCAGAACAAGAGTGGAAGTTTATTTTAAAAGGCTTTAGACTAGGAAAGAAAGAAAAGTACGCTTGGAAGAGACCCAAGCAGGCACGTGAAAGTCAGGTGTCATGTTTAACCTTGGTCCTCCGACTTTATAGGCTGGTCCCTTTCTCAGGATTCTTCCCTTACGGTGGGTGGTCCACATGCAGTGTCCTCCTTAAGCTTGGGAGGTGAGCACACGTAGTGTGTTTAGGAAATTGTACGTATGCCCACCTGAGGCTTTCTTCCCTTTTCTGGCAGTGTGTCCCTGGAAGGTCCACCTTTGCCATTTTGTCTCTTAATGCACATACCTGGGAAGTTGCCTCTCCCTGGAATCTACATTCAATTAACACTTTGGTGCAACAGGTGTGGACCATCAGGAAATGGCCTCTCCCATGTACCAGCTGCCAATGTATCATTTTTTAGAGAGGCAATATGATAACTTGCTTAACCAGCACCCAACATTCCTAGCGGGTTGGTGAGAGCCCTCTCCTGCCTGGCTTATGCCTGTCTACTTATAACAGGACAACTGGGAAGGTTATTAAGCAAGATGATTTGACTTAGAGAAACAAGGATTTTTTTAAAAGGGTTCTCTCCCAGTGGAGTCACCTTCATTTAATCCCTTTCTTTTTGTGGTTTGCCATGTGAACATACAATCAGAACTGCAGCAGACCCACTGGGCTTCCAAGTGAACTTAGCAATAACTGCTATTCACAGAAATGATGCAGAATAAAGATAAAGATAAAGATATGAGTTTTTGATGACATTGGAGTCCTTTCTACCAACCTTGAACTATTTGGCATCTCAAAGAGAAAAATAAATCTACATATTTTTTAAGGAACTACTTTCTTGATCTCTGTTATTCCCAGACTATCACAATTCTAATATAATACCCTGGTATTAAAGCTTTAAAAATGACCTTTCATGAATAGTTCTTTGTCAGACAATCAGAAGCAAGCTAGGAGCAAATATCAGATTAAGCATGTTGTCTTCCCACCCAAGTCTAGAATCCACGGGTATAGAACACTATAAATTAGACCCTAAAATGTGTTCCCAATATTTTAGTCTGAGAACCTGGCAACTCGTACTTCAATGGTAAAATATTTGGCCAAAATGCTGTCTACCATACTTTGGAAAGCAGACAAAAGGCTTTGAGGAAAGTTTTTTAAAAAAGGAAAAGTTTTTTTAAAAAATAGAATAAAATGTTGTCTGTGCTAGCTGTTTCTTGCTGCTTTCAACAAAGTTCTAGGAGAGATGAATTCAACCTTAATCCAGCTTATCTGCAGACAGAGATGTCAGGGAAGTGCTCTCTCTCTCTCTCTCTCTCTCTCTGTTCTGCAGTCTAAATATATTAAATTTGGAGCCTTTCAGAATAAAGAAAAAAAAATACAACTGCTCTGTGTACCAAACTGAAACACTTGAAAGTTTACTCCAAAGAAACAGCCTTAGCAGGAGATTAATCACTGGTATTAAAGCTTTAAAAAAGACCTTCCATGAAGAGTTCTTTGTCAGACAATAGAAAGCAAGCTAGGAGCAAATATCAGATTAAGTATGTTGTCTTGCCACCCAAGTCTAACCTTTTAAGTGGTCTCAAGGTAGAATCAGGCTTAAAAATTACAAGATCTGAAAGCCAAAAGAAACCACAAGCTTGGACTGCAACTGCCTATTACTGCTGAAATTTTAATAGTACCTGAAACTGCACTGAAAAGAAATGGGCTGTAGGATTTGCAGTCTTCATTAAAGGATGCCTTCTATTGCCCACTTTAGAAATACTCATGGGGATTTCAGGAAAAGGAAGAACCTATCCAAAAGGGTGGAGCAAGAGAGAAGAGCAGACATTGGAGGTAGAGTTTCTCTAGAGGGCAGAAGTGGGAACAGGTAATGTATCCAAGAAATCTATTAAATTACTAGGTTAGGGGACTTAACTATTCATGCCCAGCAGAATCTTACTATCATGATGGGCTAATGACCACAATTTCCTATTTTACATCTGTTCTTGCTGCTGCTTCTCCTGTGCATGTGTTTCAGACAGATAAGTTGTCATTTAGTTTAGCAAGTCCCCAAGCAATAAAGAACTACAGGTAGACCTAATAGAGTGGTCAGCAAACATCCAGCCACCTTACATATTGAGCTATATGCATACTGGACAAGCTTCCTTGCAGCTAGCTATAACCATGTGACTAAGTTTCAGGCAATAAGTTATAAATACAACAGAGCACTTTAGGAAAAATAAAAACACATGTTTACTTTCTCCTTTTCTTACTTCATTCTAATAACTAAAATGCAGTTGGGATGGTGGACACTTCATTAGGCACCTTAGATCAGTGAAAGCCATAGCTAATCGTGGCCAAGAAATGAGCTAGAAGACAGAAAGGGGCTGCCATGTCAACTCTGGACTACTTTTCTCAGACTTACTTTATTAAAAAGAAATGATCTTCTTTTCAAGTATTATTTACTGCATTTTGTGTGCATGCGTGTGCGTGTGTATGTGTGTGTGTGTAATTTGGCCAAATCAGTCCAACGAATATATTCCCTTATGTGAATAAAAGGGAGAATGTGTTTGATGGTAATTTTTGGAGCCCACACCCCAAGATAAAAACAAAAAGGGAATGGAGAAACTCAAATGTACCCTGAGAAGTATCAGGGTATCAAGAAGCTATCAAGCACTTTTAGTAAAATGGCCTTAATTAGGAGAGATTGCCTTGATTATTTCCACATGCCTCTTATTTTTCTAAAGGCATTTAGTTTACTTAATTGCAAAATATATAGTTGTTGAGTGTGTTCAATTAAGTTTTTCATTTATTTTTTAAATTTTCCATGTTTAAAAAGGATACTTAGCTACACTACTTTCTTGCAAAGCATATTTTCCTATGTCAACTGTTTCCTTAGTCTCTTAAAAATTTCTGTAGATGAAACTGCAACAAATTGTTGTATTACCATATGTTATGGCAAACCGTGGGTAGTGAATGCTATGTGCTTCTGCCCAGATTTCTCACCTCCAGCACCAAGGTGCCCTTTTTTTCCCCAGAACCAAGGTCCTTTAGGAAAATGGGCTAGGGCACAGTAGAAGGGGCTAGTGAGGGCCTCCTTGGAGTCTGCTTGGCAACATTGAGCAAAAAGAATCAGCTTATTTTTTTCCCAATTCAGATGAATTCTGGGCTTTGGGGATAGAAGTCAGTGGTCTATATACCTGCTTGTACCTATTCATATACCTGTTCGTTCATTTTCTTTCTTCATTTACTAATTGCTCATTCACTTCTAATCTATTCTGGGCCCTTTGGTGACTTCTGGAGACATCTGAATAAATTCCAAAGACCCACTGTATTAGTCTATTCTCACACTGCTATGAAGACACTGCTCTAAAGAGATACCCAGGACTGGGTAATTTATAAAGAAAAGAGGTTTAATCAGCTCATTGTTCTGTAGCCTGTACAGGCTTCTGCTTCCTGAGAGGCCCTCAGGAAACTTACAATCATAGTGGAAAGCAAAGGGGAAGCAGGTACATATTCACATGGCCGACAAGAGAGAGAGAAAGCAAATGGAGACGTGCTATACACTTTCAAACAAGATCTTGTGAGAACTCTATTATGAGACAGCACTTGGGGGGTGTGCAACACTATTAGAAACCACCCCCTTGATCCAGTCACCTCCTACTAGCCCCACCTCCAACCCTGGGAATTATAATTCAACATGAGGTGTGGGTGGGGACACAGCTAAACTGTATCATTCACCCTTTTGGAATTTAGTCTATTGAGATACCATGAAGCTGATGCTAGCCTTGGAGTCTAGAAAGAAACCCAAGAAAGTAACATGGTGCACCATGGCCCAACATGAAGATGGTGCTATACTTGGATTGGCCAAAGGTGTTTATATTTACCCTCATTTGTTGATGCTAAGAAAAAGAAGGTCTTTATTGTTGAGGAAACAAATCAGATGGGAATGTTTCACATTTACACCCTATACATCTGATATCTGGGTGTTTGGAGGCACTGGCTATTCCAAATTTTCAAGTCCTGACTTCTGCAACATAGACCTGGGCTTTTCCTGAGATGACCAGCCTCTACTCCCACCCTCACTCCCATGCTGCCCCAAAGCAATTCACACATCATCAGAAGCCACTGGAAACCACCTGTATATTTTTGGCAAAGAGTGAAGAACCTAACCCCGGGAGCATGGAAGCTACTTGTGTTTGGCACAAACACTCTGACCCATTATCAACCAGAGGCCTATAAATAACATCCTTTCCTGGGATGACCACATGATGATGGCAGCAGGGGCAAAGTTCTTTATCTATAGAGGGTCATCAGGTGAAAAGTTCTATGATGACCTGCATTGCATTGATGTAAGTGGCATAAAGTTGTGGAAGCTGAGTCCCACTGGGGCCATTCCCACAGGCTGTGCCACATATTTAGCTGTGGTTGTGAAGAAATGTGTGTATATCATTGTAAGAAATGGCTTTCACAGGAGTACTAGGCTCAATACTAACATCATATAGAAAAGCAGAATTGGACACTGCCAATTCTGCTTTGGCATCTCCTTCCCCATCCACACTGTACAATTGACCATCTAATGCCCATAATTCCAAGGCTGGTGATATATACATTACACAATGAAGAGTCAAGTTCTGTCACTAAAAGCTGTGAAACTAAGAAAGGGAACTTTGCTGACAGTGAAGGCTGTGATCCACCTGAAGAAAGCCAAGCTGATACCCTGTTCTGTTTTGTGTTTGATGGGCTGGATACAGAACAGGAGATGTATAACCAGCATGTTATAACAGTCATTGACTAGTAAAATTCATATTTTATTAAAGAAAAAATATGCCTCAATAAAAAGAGCTGCCTCACCCAAGGTTACAACCTCTCTCTGATAAAACCAAGATTTATCTTCCATGAGGTAAAAGCAGTCCCATCCAATGACTAGTCAAAGCTATGGTACAAAGGATTGGCCCTCTTATTTAAACTTGGAACAATTCTGAAGGGCCATCACAGCTCCAGAGCTCCACGTGCGATCTGCTGAAAGCCCTGAGTCACCTAAATCAACTATATTGCAGTTTAATTTCTCCCAATGCCTAATCCTACTTTCCTTACTCCCCTATATATATATTAATCTCAAGAATGCTTTTCAACAAACTTCCTGCATGTTAAGATCCATCTCCAAGTCCGTTTCCCAGGGAACACTAAATAAGACATCACTTATCTGTCCATTTTTTTCCCTGTCACTGACTTGAAGCTCATTTTTGTCAAGTTTGTACATATGGTGTGTACTTCTGGTAATAAGGAATGGAATTCAAATATATTAGCTTAGTTATGAATATTCAGTCCCTGTCACAAATTCTGAAGACAAGTTCATAGAAAAGAACCAGAGACAATTAAAGGATCCATTGTAACAGTATATACTGCTGTGTAACAAAACACCCTAAATGTATTGATTTAAAAGAGCAACAATTTATTTGATTATGAGTCCATGGATTGGCTGGGTAGTTCTTCTCCTGGGCTCACATGGGCTTATTTATATGACTGTATTTAGTTGATGGCCAACTGGGATCTGGGGTCTGGCTGGGATGGCTGGACTTCTCTCTCCATATAGTCAGGAAGGGGAGTTAGACTAAACTTCTTTACAAAGTGGTCTCAGAAAAGCATTCCAAGAAGGCAGCAACCCCCATGCCAAAGCACTAATCAAACCTAGGCTGGTTTCACATTTGTTGATGTTCCGTTGACCAAAGCAAGCTACAGTCCAGTGTCAATGTGGGATAGGAACACAAAAGGGCATGGATGTAGGGAAGTATAGTTGCACTCTGTCTCTCTTTCTTAGTCTTTCACTACCTCTCTTCCTCCTTATCTATGGATATATACCCATATATGTTAACCTTTGTATAGTACTTATATGCCAGATGCTTTTTAAGAGTACATAAGTGTATATGTGCTTATGTATAAATATATATGTGTATACATATAAGTATATATATACTCATTTATTAACAAAAATAACTAATAAAATAACCTATAAAGTTAGAATTATTATCATCTCCAATTTGGTGATGAAGAAAGTGAAACATGGAGAAGCAACTAACTAACTTCCTTAAAGATGTAGAGCCAGAAAGTGAGGAAATGGTATTCTAAGCTTGGTGGTTTAACTCCATGATCATGAACTCATCTACCATGCAGTTTTCTCTTTCTCTTCCACATTAATTTTTGGGGAAGGAGGCAGAGTGCGTGTGATGGGTGTTAAAGCACAGACAAGTTGAAACATAGAAAGGATTTTAGGAATTATCTAGCACTTTGATTTCTAGATGATGATTTTGGGACATATACATACAAAATAATTTCCCCCAAAGAATGCAACTGCTTAAAAGTTCTTTTCATTAGGTGCCACGGCCTTTGTTTCTACATCAAAATATTGTGAAAGGTTAGGAATATTCAGTTTTATAAATTTACAGATAAGACTACATGGATTCAGACTCTATCAAATTGTGAAGTATAAAGATGGATTCCTTTCACCAAATTAAAAAGCACCAGGACTAGAGAATTCCCATTGCAGCATAAAAGATAAAAGGGATTTATGCTTTGTACTTTACTGCTTTACACAGTTGGTAGTAAACATATGCAAGTCATTACCCCAGAAGGTTATATAGTCTGAAAATATAAATAGGTTCAGGAAAGGCTTAGATAAATTCATGAATGAAGTTTATAATGGGTTACCAAAAGGAAATTAGGGATCACAGACTCCCCCAGATCTGGGTGTGGAGGGTAACTAGCATGGTTTCCCAAGAAAACATCAAAGAAACTATGCTGGGTCTCCAGAGTTGATGCAACTCAGTATGACAGTTATATTCTCATATTCTTTACATAAGATTCTTCAATCCATGTAACTTATTCATCCAAAGACATGATTAGATTTCATTCATTTATTTTACAAAATTGCTCCTTTTCTCCTCCATCAATAAACAAAGTAATTTCTTTTATAGATTATTTATGATACTATTTAAGTTTACTTTCTCTTCTGTTTTCCTCCTTCTCTCTGCTATCCCATTTTTATATCAAACTTTCTCTCCCCCTCATCTATTTGAGCCCTCTAAAAACTTTCCCTCTACCTTTCTTTTCTCTTATTTTTCTCCTCTTTCCCACTACCTTTAATCTCTTCCTAAGTCTTTATCTTCAATCTTTCTCTAAACTTTCTTTAAAGTTTATATTATGATACAGGAGATATGTGTCTATAATTTGTTTTTGAATGATTCTCATCTCTTATTATTAAATAAGAACATGACTCAGTCAAATCTCAAAATGAATAAAAATAACTTCAGAAAAAACTGTAAATATTATAGTAAAATAAATACAAGAGAATAAAAGCAATACATATGCCGATTCCCATGAATGTAAGCAGTTTCCATTAAGATAATATAAAATATGCTCTGTAAGGAGTTTCCATTAAGATAATATAAAATATGCTCTAGGCCAGGTGCAGTGGCTCATGCCTATAATCCCAGCACTTTGGGAGGCCAAGGTGGGCAGATCATGAGGTCAGGAGTTTGAGACCAGTCTGACTAACATAGTGAAATCCTATCTCTACTAAAAATACAAAAATTAGCCAGGTGTGGTGGTGCACATTTATAATCCAAGCTATTTGGGAGGCTGAGGCAGGAGAATCACTTGAACCCAGGAAGCAGAGGTTGCAGTGAACCAAGATCGCACCACTGCCCTCCAGCATGGACAACAGAGCAAGACTCCATCAAAAAAAAACAAAAAAATGCTCTAAAAGCAGTATTTCTGAAGTGTAAGTAATATTAACTAAGGTTTAAAGTACATCCTTGAAGAAATTATTGGTTCTATTTATTTAGAAAGAAACATTTGCATGACAAAATTGATCTAATACTATCTTTTCTGTGATTAAGTAAATCAGTGAGAGACATTCTGGTTGTGCATGGAAATTGCTGCTCCAAGGACACTTTATTTTGTTACAACATACATTGGCAATTTAAAGTACATATTAGAATAAAGTTACTTATTATAACTTTAAAAACAAATTTCATAATTATTTCTGATATATTAACTTCTAGAAAGAATACTCAGAGTTCTGTTTTCCCAGATTATTCTATGTAACATATGTTTGATACAATTTTAAATACTCTAAAATGCAGAGAAAACCAAACATTTGAAAAAGATGTTGATTTAAAGTTTTTTTTAATACTACTTTACCATTTTGCTGGAATTATGAAAATTTCAATAAATGACTATCAATAAAACTAACTTGTCATTCATTTTCCATTGCCACTATAATTACTATTATGTGTATCATTACTCTTATGAGACTCTTCTAAATTCTAGTTTAAATGTAGGAATAATTACGTTTTATTCATCCACACTTTCAGATTATTTTTATACATATTTACCTTATTTCATGTTTTAACATTCCTTATTCTACAAACATTTACTTAGTGCCTACTATACTATAAATACTTGCCCTTAACTGCAATTACAACATCAATTAAATATTACATTCTAATAACATAAAAATTGATGTCAACATTCTATTTCATTAGCATTCTCAGTTTTGTATAAGTCTTATTCAGTTCCATCATAGTGGACATTTGGACATTTCCATGCTTTGCTAAATTACAAAAGTAAAAACTCTCTTGCAACTAAGGCACAGGCATAATACCTAGAATCTGTTCATTAGATTCACCTACAAGAAACATCAATTCAGATGCACACTGAAGAAACAGGTCTCCCTAGAACCCATTCTTCTGAGAATACTAGCAGAGGAATCCAGGTTTCTATACTAAAGGACAGAGTCTTATAGAGTAATGCACAGTGCCTAGCATCAGCAATCTTTCTGCAGGGGCTGTGACTGAATCCAGGCTACAGAGGTTCTGCTGAACCCATTCTTCAACGTATTTTGGGTCTTTCTACTAGGGTAACATTCAAGTTTGATTTTCGGTCCTTGAAAGATTTTCTGTGAATTTTCTTCTAAACTTTAATATAGTACTTCCTGCTTACAGTAGCTAAAATAGGTTTCAAAATTTTCAAGTAATAATTTATTCTAATACATTGATTAATATCTAAGTTCTTTAAGGGTGACATAAGTATTTTCCAAAAATTTTTCTACTCAAATATTGTAGTCTATCAATTGTCCTCCTCATTGTCTCATCCATACTCTTGTACGCAGTATATAAAACCCAAATCATGAATCAATTAAAGCATCTGATTTCTCTACTTCTATGCCTGGGTAAAAATGAACATGGTTGAAGAAACTCATTCAATCACATGTAATTGTATGTATTTAACAAAAAGAAAGGTAGAACTAAAATATCCAATTTATACTATTGTCCGAACCAAGCAAGTTGCTGCATATATAGATAGTGAGATAGATGTTAAGAGAGATTAGCTCTCTTAACACCCACTCCTCCCTCCTCAGAAGAGACTATCAAGGCTGAAATCTACATTCTCAGACTTTCATCCCATTGGGTTCCAGATGTGATTGAAGTTCCACAATCAGATACATTTACTCAAAACTAAATTCAAGGGAATTCAAGGGAAAAGGCAATTTGAGGAAAATAGTTATTTTTCTGTTGCAGATTGTTGCAGAGGCTTCCTAATTTGGTGGTTTCCTAAATCAGAGGAAGGTGCTTCTCAATCACAGCAGACACCATGAGACTGCAGGTAGTTGGAGAGAAAGGTCTACCTAATTGGTGAGGTTTTATTTCCCTTGATTCTATTAAATTGGAGAAGCTCCACTCATTATTTATTTATTTGTGTATTTTTAGGCAATCTTTTACTTAGATTACTTTTTAAACAAATTCTATCAATGAAAAAATGCAATACAAAAATTACTGACATTCTTGTACTTAATTGAATAAATACTGTCATTTCTACCTAAATTCCCAATAAAAGGGAAGCAAAGTGATGAATAAGAAAGTATAAGTGTACAAACAGAAATTCAAAACATATTTTTAAATATGCAGGATCTAAAATTTCCAGCACAGGATTTTTCGAGAAGCTTCTTGAAGATGTGTTTCTCTAAAAAGACAAAGCCAGAAGAAGCAAAGGGTCTAATCAAGAGAGAGCCAAAGAGATTTACTAATGAAAAAGAATCCTTAATAAAGTAATGAGAAAGAAAACACTAACAGTTAAGAGACTTTAACATTCTCGAGAATTATGAGTGGATGGGTGAGGGGTATCTGAACTGAACAGAGATAAGAAAACTACCAGTTAAGCAGTGAGATGCAATGTGTTTCACATTGCAGAATCCTGAAAGGCCCAAGTGATGGAGACAATATGTACTTGTGATGGTAGGGAATAATGATTGAGGCAAACACAAAAGGGTGGATCACAAATCTGGGAGCAAACCTCTACCAGGTGTCCTTGCTTACCTAACATAAAAAGGTGACAACCCAGCAAAATTAATCTTGGGATAATTAAATCAGGTCAATTCCGGAAATATGAAAATCAGGCACATTTAAAGAAGAGAGGCTAAGCATGGTAGCTCATGCCTGCAATCCCAGTACTTTGGGAGGCCAAGGGTGGCGGATCATCTGAGGCCAAGAGTTCCAGACTAGCCTGACCAACATGGGGAAACCCCATCAATACTAAAAATACAAAAAAAAAAAATGAGTCTGGTGTGGTGGCGGGTGCCTATAATCCCAACTACTCGGGAGGCTGCAGGAGAATCATGCCATTGTACTCCATCCTGGGCAATAAGAGCGACATGTCGTCTCAAAAATAAATAAGTAAATAAATAAATAAAGACAAGCGTGTGGTATAATGATGAAACAAAAGCACTGAGGGTAATTGTATACACTAAATAGTAAGATCGCTGCCTCCTCTGCCAAATCAATGCCCAGAAATCTGGAATCTGGAAGCTTACATCGTGCAGGAGCTGCCAGGTCCAAGAGAAAAGACTGACAAATATGTTGTGAGGGATTCCCCAGTGAAACGTCCTGCTTCTTTTTCCTGTGGTGATCCCCACCATTCAACAAGTCCCACACGTGCATAATTTAGCAAACATCTGTTTAGTTCTGTACACTTGATTATTAATTGTCAGTGAAGACTCAATAGATAGTTGAAGAAAATCTCTAAAATGAAAAAAGAAGAACAAAACAAACAAAAATAGAACTAAGAAATAAGTTTAATGCAGGGACAATAAAACATCCTTACCAATTGTAAAATTTTGAGAACTATCAGAGACTATGTTAAGTGTAAACAAGTAGTGGATACTATAAAAAGAAAAAAGATGCTATAGGTTCAAGGAGAGACTCCTGGTAATTAGAGAATATAATCGTAATAGTACATTGAAAAAAATCAGTAGAAGTTTTAAAAAAAATTGTAGGAGCTTTCCCAAAAGAATTTTTAAATGATAAAATAATAGAAAACCAAAGAAGAAATGAAAAATTAAAAGATAAATACATAATTTCCATTATTTGAGGAAAAGGAATAACAGAGACAACTGAGAAATTAGATGGAGGAACATTGTCAAGAATTAATGCAATTATTTTTCTAATGCACAAGATTTCTAAATCAAAAGGACTCCCTGATTTTCCAGAAAAATAATGGAAAAAAAGTCATATTGGGGCAGAGCATTGAGAAATATTAGAGTAACGGTAACAAGGAGAAGAATCAAATATCTTCTATAACTGAAGAATAAAGTAGGAGTATTGAAAACAAAAATACCACAAACTCTTAGTAATCAAATTCGCTTTAGACTTATAATGGCAACACTGGAAGCTAGAAGACAATGAAGAATGCCCTTAAAATACCTAGAGAGAATTATCTCTGATAATAGAAAAAACTGTCCTTCAAATATGATCTTAAAAAATATTTTCAAACATCAAGAATTCAAAACATATTTTCAAATATGCAGGATCTAACATTTCCAGCACAGGTTTTTTCAAGAAGCTTCTTGAAGATGTGTTTCTCTAAAAAGATAAACAAAACCAGAAGAAGCAAAGGATCTAATCAAGAGAGAGCCAAAGAGATTTGCTAGTGAAAGAGACTCCCTGATAAGAACCTGCCAGCATGTTTGGGGACCAGCGGGTACAAGAAAAACGTCACGTATGGACAGACAGACACACAAGGAAGTGATAAACACCGTATGTGTTTGAACTTATATAAATGGAACTTTTACGGTTCTTTTGTACAGTGGAGAGATGAATTATTAACAGGTCTTAAAATATTATCAAATTATGCAATGCACAACTTACTGACTTCAGGTAACACAAGTTTGGTGTATAGACGTTAATCTGCTTATTTTATATGCTATGGCTCACTTGCAGAATACTATGAAAACATTCAACAAAAGCACTGAATGTAAAGGCGTAACTGTACAATATCGCTGGGGAAAGGGAAAATTATTTCTTCCATGTCTGAAATTACATAATTGTTAGTTAAAATAATTATAAAATAGCATTATAAAGTCATTATTGGAAAATATATAGCATAATACTGAAGAAACAAGTGAAAATGCTGAAAGTGATTTACTCAGAGAACTAGATATGGGAAGGTCTGGGTGTTAGATTGCTGTTTTTTGCAGCATGACTTTTAATTTTATATGTATTTGCTAAAATAAAAACTTTATATGTAGACAACAAAAAACCACAATAATACTGTTAGGTAGATCTTACTATCCCCGTTTTGCATTTTGAGACTTGGAGAGGTCAAAACCATAGCCAAATATTTGGCAAAGGCAAGATTTTTACATTCAGGTTTTCCAGAGTCTAGAGCCATGTACTTTGTACCACATTACACATACTCCTTCACAATTGCAATTATTCATTTCCCCATTTCCATTTACAGCTTTGGGTGCAAGTACATTTCCTTGGTGTTTTCTCAGAAACACGTCCACAAGTCACTTATGCCTCAGTTCTGTTCCTGTGAAATATCCCAGAAGGGGCTAAGAGAAGTGAGGAAAACTGGAACCACAGTGTGAAGAAAGGCTCTGTGCAATGGTAAGGCCATCTGGATGAAGCATAAGAGAGAGAAAATGAAAATATTTCACTTACATTGCTTTTGCTTTTTAATCACTAAAGTATCTAAATATGTTCATGGAAAACTAGTAAAAATGATCAATCCTGACCTAAATGTTTACACAGTGTTTACACCGATGCTTAAGTAGAGCAAATACTATCACATGTTTCTTGTTTTTATGCTGGGGAAAGGATAACATGCTAAAGTAATTTCTCTTCTAACACTTAAGGAAATTCTCACTGGAGAATCTGATGGGGAGAAACTTCCTTAAACCTCAACATGTAAGTAACTGAAATAACAATGTATAAGGAAAACAGAATCATTTAAAATTGTAATATCTGCATTTTCTGTCTCAAACACAAAGGGCTTCTGTAATTTAGACACCTATTTTTAAAAGCTAGTTTATTGTAATACAAAACAATTAAATATGCATTATTTTCCAATATATAATTATTAAAGAGAAATGATCTACATAACATGTGTGCTTATATCAGTGTCCATGAACAATCAAAAATAAGCAGGTACACATAGACCGCAGTAACGCATAGGTCCCGCATAGGTCAATACTATCGTTTCTTTATCAGTCAGTGCACAGGAAAATGTTTTTAATTAAAAGATTTGCTGGGATTTTTCTTGCCACATTTTTTCATTGGCCATGGGATTTTTAAAATTTTTAATTATTATGGGTACATAATAGATATATATATTTATGGGGTTTTGATTGTTATATATATTATGCCTGTGTCAAGACATCACATGTACCCTGGGTTTTTGTTTGTTTGTTTTGCTTTTTATTTTTAATCTTTAGAAACGAGAAAAGCGTCTCCATTTACCAAAGTTGTGGAATTCTCTTTGTCTCCTGTTTTGATTCGCAAGTGAAAAGAAGCCATCTTTTTTATTCACTTGTACGAGTCTTCTCTGAAGCTCCTGACATCCTTTTAATGCATTTTCTCAGGAACCGCAAGAATGACATTCCTCTTCGAATCTTTGTCATTGTTCTTTAAAGTCCCAGCTTTTGCCATAGCTTTTTGTAGAAAGAAGATTCCCTATTCCGTAGCTCCATTCCTTCAGTTCTGCTTATTATCATTTGGAGGCAGCCTCAGTTCCTTAGTATATTCATCTTTCTTTAGTCCAGATTAATAGATCATTTTAAATCAGTGCACTGAAGACTGAAAGACCACCTTTTATTGCAGGCTGGTAGTTCAGATGTAAAAGAGTGAATGATTTCTTGGAGTTTGCAGTCCGTAATTATATTAACCTTGGTCCCACACCAAGCTATTTGAAACTTCTCACACCTCATTACCAGTCAATGCAACCTTCTCTGTATAAGAATTGCATTGTTTGACTTTGAAAGACATGTTGCTAAAATCCCTTTACAGGTTGGTGATGTTTCCTTAGAAGAGTGGAACAAATTTCATGATCAAAGTCAAAATTTTAGCACCCTTTTTCTAACAAGGATATCTAACCCTGTGGATCCCAGAGCAGCGTGTATCATCACGAGTTAGAGAAAAAGAAAGAAGTAAATTGTTTTAACCATTATCATATTAATGAGGTGCTTTACATTTTAGCAAGTAATTCTAATATATATTTGTGTTTGGCATTTTCTAAATAAAAGATATCCCCTTAAATTATAGAAATCAAGCTAGTAATGTATGTTTTTAACTACTTTGTGACCACAGGCCTTAATCTTGCCTTGAATTTTAAAAGACCAATAGTTTGGGAGTGGAAAGAACATTTACTAATGTGAATGAAATTGTTCTTTCTGGTATATTTTCTTGATTGTACTGAACATCTTTGAAATAAATGGAGGAGTGAAGAATCTATCCTAATAAAAATCTCATTAAACAAACCAAACTACATTATATGTATTTTACTAAACCCTAGTGAGGTAATCAGCTTTTCCATAGTTTAAAAATAATCTAGATGAGAGATTATATGTTTGATTTCCATTGAATGATTAAACGGCCTAAAGCCTCAATGTTCTATTTGCTCCAAGAGGAAAGCTGGGAGACAAAAGAGGAACTATATAAAATCCCAACTGTTCCTTTTTACTAGAAAAGAGTCAAACAAAGACTTGATGAGCAAAAAGGCAGTTGTTTGTCTGGGGTATCACCCAGAGATTTAGTTTAAAATGTAGTTCATTCACTCAGCATATGAAAGAGTGAACTTTTGCTGTTCTACTAGGTGGGGTTAATGATTCATCTTTCGAAGAAAAATGACAAATTAATGCCAACAAAGCCAATGAATGGTATGACCAGTTAGAACTCACATAGTTTGAAATTTTAGTTCATGAACTATCCTGAACATGTAGAAAAAAAATCAATATATTTTCAAAAGCTTGGGGAAAGGATACAAATCTAATTGAACAAATTAATCATCTCCTAACTCAACATTTCACTAATTATCACAATCATCTCTCAGACATGCAGTTTTCCTAAGTAGTACAAACCAATCATTAGAAAAAATTAGACATAAATACATCTAAAAAAATTAAGCTCATCTTATATCATTACTAAAACAGGTTTTCTAATTCACATAATTTTCTAGTTGACCAAAGTATCATTGTGTTTTAATTGTTACTGCATTATAAAAATCACTGTAAAATATATTAGGCCAATTTCATTCCCAAGTAAGCATAGTATATTGATATATATTTTTAAGCATCTTGTAGGCCTTGGAGTCATCATAATAAGCATAACTTTCCAAACTACAGCCTACAAATTTAAAACCTACATGTCTTTTAGCATATATTTTAGGCCAAAGGAATGCTCACTTCTATTATCACCAATACCAGTTTGAAGCCAGATTTAATATTTTAAGTTTCACTGTTCAATTCTGAATTGAATTTAAGGAATCTTTCCTTTCATAGACATTTTATAAAGTTCAGAGTTATTATACATAGAATTATAGCTGAAATTGTTCTATTGAAGCAATTTTCATCTGTTTCTGTATTTAAATATTTTCCTAAGTAGGTGTAAACTGGTTTGATTGGCATACAACTGAGATGTCCACATTAGTACAAACACCTGCTCCCTGGCCCTTTAACTTGTTTATACTGTTAATGGTATTGTCTCAGAGAAATGGCTTTTTTATTTTTTAAGATTTGCTTATGTCTACTGTAAAATTTTCTAGCATCCATGATATTATGTTTTCTAATCTCTGTTTGAGTCAAATGATATTTATACATGCTGAGAATTTTGATATAGTCAGTATTGCTTCAAGTAAAATAATACCTTCAGTCATTTACAAAGTAGTATAAAGCATAGTGAGTTGCCATTTAATGGTAAAATAGCCTTGAACTCACACAGAATACAGTAAACATTTTTAAAAAATGAATAGATACTTTCAGCATAGCTTTCTAGGACACTTGTTTATTATGAAGAACTATTTGTAAATTTTTCATTATATGCCTGTAGCACTTAGAAAATAAAAGAACAATAGTTACATGCTCACAGCATCTGACCAATTAGCCAATACTGTATATATTTTTTGAGGTATTATCTATTACCTAATGGTTCACACTAGTCATGTTTTGAAATTTAGCAAATAATTAATTTCAAGGACATTTAGGGGGTACTCTTCCCCTTATTTTTTTTTACATCACTGGGAATTATGAGGATTCTGATGTGATTGCTTCAATGCCCCTTCACCCTCAGCTTCAACAGATGGCTGTGGAATTAGCCTTTATGTGGGGCACTTGGCCTGTATTCCAATGTCGCTCTCTGCCTTCTAGAGTAAACATAAATGAAAGTCACCCAACACCCTGAGACCTCAGCAGCAAAAGTGAAATGTTAAGCTGCATGTACTCCTAGGTCTTTACTTTCATTTTCAGAGGAACAACATATTAAATACATTTGTGTACAATTAAACAAATATTTAATCTGGTAAAAAGTAAGTCACTATCTTAAAAATTCCCTCTCTCTAAGAACGTCATTCATTTTTATTAAGTAAAATAAGCTTTTGATTCATAACATTGGATGTGTAGGAATTGCAGGTTTTTGTATTTTTATAATTTATTTTTTCCTCCAAAATACCACTTCTCCTGCTTTGAAGGAAACTTCATTTCTACAACTCCTGAAGTCATTCTATTTTCTTATTTTGAAGCCTTACTTTATGGCAATTCATTGGAAGGAAGTATTGGCTATATATGTCCAACGAAATTACCACTGAGATAAGTTTTTTTTTTAATTTCATGGAAAAGTATACATAAAACAAAGAAAGAAGAAAACAAACTAATACAAGTAATGAGACTAGTATGGCATTGATGTCAAAATTAAAGGGTTAGTGAAAAATAAAAATAATATGATAATGTCATTTGAAATATAGATGTAAACACACAAAAATACTATTCAGGGAACCTAACTATATATTTTTAATTGGCAAATGTAAAAATTGTTTGTCTTTAATATCATGAATATATTATTAATCATTTATTATCAAATTAATAATTTAAAAAATTACTTCAAATATTTAAAGTATTTGAAAAATTTAAAAACCTGTCTATGTGTGTGTTTATTAAAAATCAAAGCAACATTTCTCTCACCAGAAAATGGTACCTAGCAAACTGTAAATAGCATTTTAGTAGTGAAGCTTCAGATTTATTTTCTTTACTGTCAGAATGAATGCCTGCTAGCACCATTTCTTAGTCAATATTGTATTTGAAATCCTAGGCAATGCAATAAAGCAAGAAAAATATGACATACAAGGACTAGAAAAAAGGTATCAAATTTTCATACTGTATTACCTATAGTATTTCCAGAGAAACTATCCAAAAGTTTTTTAGACAATATACTGGAATTACTAAAATTTCAAGTGAAATTTTGAAAAAGCTCAATATATAAAACTAGTGACATTCCCTATTCCTTCAAAAAATTTGAATATTTTATTAAAAAGTATTTGAATTCCGATAGCCAAAAAATAAAAATATTTGGAAAGTATTTTGGGCTAAAGTTCATGACACATATGAATGATTACAAAAACAAAATCCATAAATCTTCAAAAACATGAAAATAATTTTAATAACTGCATAGATGTTTTATGTTCTTAAATAGGAAGATTTATTTTTTAATTTTTTTCCTAATTTAATGTCAGAAAAACGCCAAGAATATTTAATAAACTTAAGCTGATTGCCAAATTTATGTGGATGAGTAATGCACCAATAATAGCCAAGATAATTTTGAGGAAGGATGCCAAAAAGGAGGTAGTAAAGAAAGAGTGAAAAAAAGAAAGGGAAGAAAAGGGTGAAAAGGGAATACAATAAGAAGAAAGAAATGAAAAGAGGAAGGAGGAAGAGGAAAAACAATACAAAAGAGAAAAAAAACAAGAGAGTAAAAAGTGGTAATAGTAATATCAGACATCTGTCTACTAGTTATCTATACAAATTATAGTACTACCATAAATTCAAGAAAGTATTGACACAGGAAGAAACAAATAAAATAATAGAAAATGTTGGAATATTCCTAAATATATTTGTTTAATTATATATAGATAGTTGTTTATATATGTATAGTTGTTATATGCTAACGTGGTATTACAACTAAGTAAGGAAAGGATGTATTGTTCAATAAGTTGGAATGAGACAATTGATAATTCATTTATTTTTCAAAAATCTATCAAATAATTCTCTTATGAAAAACACATATAACTTCCTGATAGAAGACATAAAGCATATAGAAGAAATTTTAAAAGAAAAAAAAACTTGTTAGAATGTGTAGAAAAACTGATTTCACAAACAGCATATGTAAAATTTTATAACAAGACATTTTAGCAATATCTAGTGTTAAAATTCAAATATCTAGTATAAGATGCGAAATAAATTTAGCAATTCCACTATGCCTTATATGTCCTAGAGAAAACTAACATAGACACAGGATGATTGAGCAACACAATTGACCTTAGCAATTTTTTTTGGAAAAAAAAGTAAACAACTTAAAATGCCACTCAAAAGAAGAATGAATAAGTTGTACAATCATTTAAATATTAAGCATGAAATGTAAGATGCTAGTTGTGCAAAAATTAATATGATAAATCTATATTTTATGTGAGAAAAACAAGATAGAAGGGATATAGTAAGATATTATTTCCATAAATTAAAGATATAAAAATTAATTTTTTATAGGGATATGTGATTTTATAGTAATACTTTAGTAATATTAAAGAGAAGAATGCACATCTAATGTGAGATGTTTGTTTTCTCTTAGGACTGGGTGATAGAGAATAAAATCAAAAGGATGACCAGGTACGTCTCTAAAATTTATTTCTGAAAAATCTAATTTCTGAAACAAATATGACAAATTGTTAATGTGTAGGGAGGGTACATAGATGTTTCTGTGCTTTTATATATATTTGATATATTACCTAATGAGAATATTTAAAATGATTTATGTTTCCATGTGTATTAAGAAGAATATTAAACAAGCTTTTCTAAGAGTTTTCAAGAATTATTAGACCATGAAAGTTATATTTGGTTCTTCAAATGTTCATTGACCCAAATTAAATTACAAATGCCATTGCTTCAGCTTTCCATTCAACCATACTCTTTTAGTGTTCTAGTAATCAGCAGGTTAAAAGAAGACAACCTTCTTCCTGCAACAAGTATTCTCAGAGTTCCAACAAAATGTAACTTGTTATAAAACCCAAAGTGACAGGAAATGTGAACAGAGTGCACTAAATTTATTTTAGGCAGAGAGCATATGGGTCAATGCTTATTTGCATGACTGTCAATAAACAGTTCTTTGTTGCTACTTATAACTTTCATGTATTCATTGTCTTTTAATCAAATTGAATCTACCCTTAGTCAATCACCTTGCTTCTTTATCATTATCAATTAATATTTTTGAGCTCTTTGAACTGTTTCACTTTGTGTTGAATTTTTTGATAATGAGTAACAAATTAAGTCCTCAGTATTTGTTTTAAAACTTGATATTCACATTCTAATTTGTCTTCAAGAGCAGTCCAAATCTTGTCAGACTGCCTAGTTTTTTCAAAATTAATTCAAAACTTGTCCATGTGTAAGTTGTTCCACAGCTGATCTGAGGATGTGAGCTGTCATTCTAGATCAGTTTAATAACTTTCTTTAAGTTTACCTTGGTTTAATGATATTTTTTTGCCACTGTAAGTAAGCAAACAATGAGAAGAGGGGGGAGTCTGGAGGCTGATCATTGGAACATGCATGGGGAATTTTATGGAAAATAAGGTTTATGAATAATTTTGTAAACCCTATTTCTGCATGCAATCTTAAAAGTCTATGGAAAAATTTATTCAATATATCCTTTCTTGCATCTAGAGAAGACTATTGCCTACCTGTCAAGCTTATACTCGACCATGATATAATTGCAGAAATCATATATTTCTGCCTACAGGTGGAGGCAATTTTCAGAGCTCTCATTCCTGAGCACAAATTCTCAATGCTACTTTTTTGCACATATATATTTAGCAGAATGCCAAAATATACAAATAGATCCCATCTCTAGAAACAATAACCTAAAATGTGGTTGTATTTGCTTTAGAAAAAGTGCCTAGTACATAGTAAGCACTTAATACAGATTAGTTGTGGCTGTTGTTGCTATTCAGTGATTAGTCAATCCTGAGTACATTATAAGACCCCAACTTGTCCATGATAAGTGATTTCCAAGTTTATTGTTAAGGAAATTAATATATAATGGTTTATTATGTGTCGTATTTTTAAAAAATTCAAAACCACGTTTACTTCCTAAAATGAAGAATTCAAGAAATAAAAGTAATGATATTCACAAATGGGTCTTAATGGTTTCTCTGCTAAACCAAACCCAAGGATATCCCATTATAGATCTTTATGAAGAGGAGCACTATGATTGTGGCAAAAAAAGAATACTCCTTTAGCCTAACCTGAACAGTCCTTATAGAGAAATGCAAACAAGTCAAGAACTCCCTTAATTATGTCCTAAAAGTGAGGACCAGTCAAGGCTCACCCCAAGAAATAAGAGCTAAGCATTTTATTTGAGTTGTCTCCAATAATGTTCTGTAAACCATCGCTATGAATAATTTGCAAGATCTCCTGAGTCTTGTATATATTTCCATTTAAAATGTTACCTATTTTACTAATGAAATAAGTTAAAAGCTTTAAGACAAAAAAGGTGTCCATATATGTCTTTAAGATAGTAAGGACAAAGTTATTAAGAAAGCTGTGTGGCTACTCTTCCAGGAAGAAAAAAAAAACATCAAAGAGATGAGAGTGGTTTCTAGAGAGAGAAAAGCAACTGATTATCTGGGGCTGGTGGTAAAAGAAAGGAAAAAAAATAGTCCAGTGTTCCAATTTGTACGTAACCTGGAACAGCCCCAATATGCTGCATTTATGTCATAGTTAAATCAGTGGATAAGCTCCCAATGAGTAGAGGGTGTGTACTGTTTGGATTACATGAATAACCCCATATTTCTTAGACTTTTAACATATTTATGTATATATATTTCTTATGTAAAAAAATGAAACTGATGCTATAGTGCACATGCTACTTTAATATTTTACTTTCATTTAACTTTATTTTGTCTATTATTGAGACAGCATTTTAATACCTGGATTAATAATATGTAGATAAAGCTTAATGTATTAAAGCTATTTATTATTAATTAAATAAGCATTTAAGTTAAGGTTGGCAGAACACAGGATGTCAGTTTAATTTGAATTTCAGATGATCAAGGAATAATATTTTTAGTATAAGCATGTGCCAAATGTCACATTGAATGTACTCATGACAGAATTGTATCAATATATTGTGTGGAAGTCTTCAAATTTGTCTTAAATCTTTGGAAAACTTCTACAAAAACTATTTCCATTATTGTTTTATTCACAATTTCTTTCACTACTCCTAAAATGTAAGTAAAATGATCGCAAGATTTCTGTCTTCTTTCTCCACTGCTATATCCCACTGCCTGTCACAGAGCACTCATGAGTATTTGTTGTCTGAATGACATGATTTGGGTTGAATTGTTTTTAGGTGCTTAACATTCATTTATATTGTTTTCTTTCAGTGGTCTCAAACACTTTAAACACATTCTTCCATCAAAAAAAATAAATTAAGCTATTCAATATTTATTCAGAACCAGGGAATAAAAAATTAGCCAAGGCAAGTCTCAAATGTTAGAGAGCTTTACCATGTGTTTTTAGGGAAGCAATCATTAGTCATTACAAAAGAAGGCCATGATAACTATTTCAAAGAATTATAAGGATGTGATAAAAAAAATTTAGAAGAAAGAACATCTAATTCTGGTTTGAGAATGACAGAGGTTTCACACTTCTGGATTTGTACATGGATCTTGAAACAATGTCAAATTCACAAGTTAAAGAATTTTCCAATAGGTTAAAGAAAGGCGTAAACCACTGAAAGAGCAAGATCTATTCAGGCAATAGAGTGAGACCCAACTTACCTGAGATGTAAGGTAAAAGGACAGTTATTGAAAGATGAGGCGGGAAGAAAGGATAAGACTAAACTAAGAAAATGCATTACTAGTGTGAAGACAATTACATGTCACAAAATAACATTGACAGAAGGAGTGAAATTCTCTCTCTATTCATAAATCATTGCCACCTTGATAAGCAAACTGGTCACTCTGGCCAGTGGAATAAGAAGTATCATCTTAGTTATAAATTTGTTTTCTCCATCTCAGTCTCAAAGATGGGGAAAACCATTAGCAAAATTCATTTTTACTAAGGAGAAACATCTTCCATTTGCATGCCCCATTTTTTAGTCATGTCCCCAGTTCTCATAGTAGTGATATCCTTAGCAGGATGCTTCAATGCCTGTATTTTAGTGGAAGCTACTTGGAAAATGTTTCCCTCAGCAATGTAAGCTTAGGAAAAGTATAAGGATTGATGTATTTAATTTGCATTCCACTTGTAACACAATATGGCCCTCTGCTTTTAAAGATGCACAGACAATGTGAAACATTACTTTGTGTTATAGAAGGTAGTGATGGAGTATGGCACTTTTAACTCAGAATTCCAGAGCTTTTGTTAAAACGTGGTTCATACTTCACCTCATTTTGATATACAGGATGGAAGTAAAGTTATATGTCAGTATTAGAGTTTTGCATTAAATTGTAGATTTTTTTTGCCCCCATCATATCTTTCTGCAAGGGGAATAGATTTGTAGAGGACAGCATTTTTCTCATTTGTGGCGTATCTGCACAAACACAATATATAATTTTCAGCAAGAATATTGTTCCATGTGAGGAAAAACAATAATGCCCTGGGTTATTATTTCAACTCACAAGTCTGGATGCTGTACTTTGATATTATTTATTTGAAGTTTATGTAGCATATATTACTTGAAATTTGAAAGCAGCTTTATTAATTCTAACAGTCAAAGCATTCTAAGCTAAGAAAAGCTGTCCTTACACTTAGTTGAATGCTCAAGCACAAAATTATTAAAAAACATCATGAGCACAAAATGCAGCAGTAAGCTGATTTGTGTGCACAAGAGGGCTGTTTGTCCTCAAAAGTACATTCTTAAATAAGATGAGAGTTGGAAAGAAAAGGCACACAGCACCTTGAAGTAAAAGAACAGGAGCAGATGTCCTTTAGCTGTGTGTTTTATTGATTTATAAACACTCAGTCAGGGTCCCTCATCTCTGCAGAGTAATTTAGATATGGGAAAATATCTGTGAAATATATTGATTGTGTTATTGATTGAAAAGCCAATTGCTGTTGCACTCCTGTTTTACCATTTAAGTCCTGACACATTTTGACATATGAGCCAGCTGTGACTGCCGCCTCCATTCCGCAATAAGATAATGTGAAAGCTGTCATAACCACTTCTCTGTCAGCCTTGAGTATTTACAGCCCACTGGTGCTGCTATTTAGCTTGCTCTTTAACTACCTGAATAATGAGGATTTGTTAAAGCTCTTACTCTAGCATTGTGTGTGTTTGCATCGGGTGTGTCTTTTCATGCACACAAACCCTTGCTAGTTTTCGTTTCATCTGGTAATCTGCTACTTGATGACATTTTAAAAATATACAAGGAACCACCTTCTTAGTATCTTCATATTTAATCTATGCACACAGGAATGAATAAATCTGAGCAAATAATTTTCTCTTTTTCCATGGGAAATTTGGATTTTGAAACATTTCTCAGGGTAATTTGTGCTTGTTTAGGAGATAATTTTCTCCCCAGCAGCAATACAGAAAGCATGGGGAAAATCCACCCGTTTTAATTTACAGATTTGTTATTTATTTGGGATATTTGTTGTTGGAAGAGGAAGACAATTTACATGAAAATTCTCAATATCCTTGACTTAAAAAAAAAAAAAACTAGTTTCTGAACCTTATCTATAAAAGCTCATAAAAATTCATATAAATGTATCTCCAAAAAGTACGCTCTAAAAGATCTACATTTTAAAACAGAACTCATTAGATGATTGAAACGACAAACACTGTTTCCTGCTTCTAGTCACATAATCACATTGTGCAAGAAAAACTCCTCTAAATCACCCCTCCGATGCATATAGTCAATATGGATCTTTTCCAAATAAGGCTGTTTAAATGTATACTATACATTATTAAAGTTGGTATCCATAATATTCCTCTTATATTCCAATACATCTTCTCATTGTCACACAATCTCTGATTAATCACAAGCAGCATGTTGATTTGTTCTTTCCTACTTTATTTAAAAGCATCCCTCAATTTATGTAAACCAATGAAACAAGTCCATTGTAAGGGAGCAGTGCTGATGTAAATAGCCTGGGAACAATGCTCTATGTGACAAGGATGGACAGCAGATCACTCCTCTGGGAAATGAAAATGTTCATTTAACAGTATGAATGGCACCCCATTCTGGCAAATGACTGACATATCAGCAGTGTTAAGCCTTAGACTTGAGATTGATTTGGATCCAACTTCAAGAAATTCAACATTTCTTTTCAATGTACAGCCTTCTTGTAATGTGAAGTCTTTCAGAAGTAGATTTTTCAGTCTCAATATTGTATTCTAAAGTAGATTTCATCCCTGTATAAAATTACTGGCAAGCTTTTATGTAAGTTAAAAAAAATCAAATAAATTCTGAAAGGGTAAAATCTTTAGTCCAAAGGTGCAAGAGACTGCTTTACAAACTGGCACCAGTTAAAAGAAGGTGAGAGACAGACAAACTGCCTGTTGTAGCAGGGTTGCACATTACCTGCAGTGTGGCAAACCAAACTGTGATGCTGGAGTAGCTATTCCTGCTGAGACCTTATTTCTGTAACTACACATGTTCTTTCCATCTTGTAGGTAGGATTAGCTCGAGACCCACTCAGGAGACGCTGTGTTGTATAAGTTGTTCCTAAACCTTAGTATGTAATGTAATTACCAGGAAATAAGTTGAATATGCACATTTCTGGCCTCACCCCAAGTGATTTTGACTTAATAGGTCTAGAATAGGCACCGGAATAGGGTCTTATTAAAAATAAGCTTGTAAATTTGAACTGATTTTACAGTTGTAGGAAATTCATAAAATTGTACTGAGTCCTTTTATTTCCCTCACTCTATTTCCCCAGTACTAATGTTTTGCATAAACTTGGTATAATTTTTGAGATTAGAAAATTGTCAGTGGTACAATGTTACTGATCTACAGAGTTTATATGAATTTCACCAATTTTTCTATTTGTGCCTTTTTCTGTGCCAAGCTCCCACATTGCATTTAGACATTTCTCCTTTTCTCCAATCTGCACCAATTTCTCAGGAATCTCCCCTCAGTTAAGCACTTTAGGTTTATCTGGTATCAGCTGATTTGCAGTAAAGTTGCAGAAGCATTGAATTAGAGGATCTTTGTCTATCACATGCAGAGGCTGAGGGGAAATTCCCTGGAATTCCTCTGAATTACTATAAATACTATTATTTCTACAGGTTTATTACAGTTGCCTTGAATACATATAACTTTTCCCTTTTCTCTTTATCTTTTGATATAAATCCTACAACATGCTTCTATTTAAACACAATTTGTACCCCATAAGTATATCTTGACTGAGTGGGCTGTCATTATGCTGGACTGTATTCCACTGATGTTGCATTTCTGAATTTCAGATACATGTGATGCACTATTCTGCCATTTCATGAGTTGACTTATTCAGGTGGTTCATATAAAGTTGATTTTTGTGCATTTTGCCTATATCTCACTGCTCTAGACCTGTGTACATCTCTCAAATTTATCACCCAGTTTCTGGATAAGCTTAGATAAATATCTATCCTTTCTGCTTCTTATTTCCTAACTATAAAATGGAGAGCCTGCCATGGGATTGCACTTGTGAACAGCCATTGCACTTCACCTGGGCAATGTAGCAAGACCCCATCTTGAAAAAAAAATAGGGAGCCTAACATTGTGATGAAATGGTAGCTCTCAAGAAGACCTTAGATAGCATTGAGTGCAAAGCACCAATTTAACATGTAAAAAAATTGAGACACAGCAAGGGTGTGAACATACCTAAGGTCAGCTTTTTTTTGAGACAGAGTCTTGCTCTGTCATCCAGGCTAGAGTGCAGTGGTGTGATCTCAGCTCACTGCAACCTCCTCCTCCCAGGTTCAAGCGATTCTTCTGCCTCAGCCTCCAGAGTAGCTGGGACTACAGGGGAGTGCCACCACGGCCAGCTAATTTTTTTTTTTTTTTTCAGTAGAGACAGGGTTTCACCATATTAGCCAGGCTGGTCTCAAACTGCTGACCTCGTGATCTGCCCACTTTGGCCTCCCAAAGTGCTGGGATTACAGGCTTAAGCCACCGTGCCTGGCCCAACTTTGATCTCTTTATGACTTATTTTCTAGTTTTGTTGTTTTTCTTTAGCAAATGACAACGACAATAATAATAAAGAAATATTTTCTACAATCAATTATTATACCACTGCATTTTCCATTTGTCCCCAAATCTCTTGAATATCTCTGCTTCCTTAAAACTTAATTATTCCTTATTTCCTCTTACTCTGGCTTCTTCCTTAAACTATTTACTGAAACATCACTTATTCATACCACTGGGAACATACACATTTACCCATTCAAAGGGTTTTTTTTTTTTTTTTTGCTCCTCATCTTTTTTCACCTCTCCAAGGTAATTAAACTATTAGCCACATACTACTTCTTGAAACTATGGCCTCTTGGCTTTTCTAGTACTCCTCTCTCCTTGGTTATCTCTTCTTTCCAGATGTCTTTCACATTGGTTTATTGTTCTTCACCATTTTTTAAATATTATCATCCATCTGGCTACATTATTTATTTTATAGTCACTGGTAATACTCTTACAAGGTGTTTACCTTAGTTTGTGTGCCAGAAATCGATTTATTGATATTCAGCTCCTTCACCCTTTTTTGTCTGCTCAGTGAAAATGGATTTGAGCCTTTTAAATATTTTTTCTGTGCCAATTGGTGTGACATTCAGCCTTGTCAGTAGAGGGCACTGGAGTGACATTTCAGAAGAAAAGGTTTTCTCTTACTGGCTCAGTGCTTGCTGAGAAGGCTCCTACAACAAAGATGGCTTCTCCAGTGTCCAGCTTCTGTGGTGTACTCAACCTTCTCAGGGCCCAGTGCCTAGGTGTGGGGTTTGTTTTTGTTCTGGCAACAGGCTCCTGCAGGCCACGCAGATTCTTCAGCACCCAGCACCCACAGCACTGACTTCTTCAGTATCCAGTTCCTGTGGTGAACACTGGCCACCAACATCCATCAGCCAGCAATGTCCTCTAGCAACTCCCTAGGGTGATTTTGTAGTGGGATGCCTCTAGTAAGACACCTCCCTGTAAACAGCTCTTCCCAGAACCCTAAATGGCCAACTTCTCTGCCATTGAGTAAGCAAGGGTTGTACTCTCTCCAAAAAGATCTTGATCTCAGCCTTGGGAATCTTCTGCTTGGTTGCTCTAACATAGCCCTATGCATAGTGACTCCTTATACCTGCTATTCCTAGAAATTTTACATTTCACTGTACTTCCTCCACATGAACTCTTTATTACTCTAAGCTCCTATTATAATTAATAATTCTTTATATTAAATGTTTTCTGTTCAAATTACTGAGTGGTTTCTGTCTCCCATTTGCACTCGGTATGATACAGCTTTCCCATTGTCATACAATCTGGTTTTCCCAGAGAGCACTGCCCTAGATAATGTTTTTAGGGTTATTATTTCTATTAAGAAGTAGAATTCTGGGGAAATAACAGTGAGAGGAAGAAGAAGTGGAATAAAGAAGGAGAAAGATGATGGATTTGTAACTAAGCTGGAGGTGACCATTGTTAACACATGTGCCTTTGATGGGTTAGTAGATTAGTTTGGGCCATGTTCTGAAAGTCTGTGTAAACTATTGAAAGTCTATTTTGAGAAAGAAGAGAAAGTAATTTATCTGCTGACTCTTGACTTTCATTGATCACTATTTCCCTTCACAGTGCATTAGTTTCCCTGCACTAATTGTGCGTGCGACAGTGCCAGGCAGATCCCTCCTGTTGTCTCACACACGCTGACAAAAGGGATGTCTTGAAGCAAGAGGGCAAAGATACAAGGTGTGGGCACAAGGAGCAGCACCTGCTTAAGGAGGCTCAGTGCCCCTGAAGCACTGATGATTTTAGTAGTGATTTGGGTGAAACAAGTAGCTGGGGTCCCAGAAACAAATAAGAATGAAAGATGTGAGGAGGCACATATAATCCAGAATATTTCACACAGAATTCTATCAGTGTCTATGACTTAAACTACCTTCTACACGTAGATGAAACTCAAGTCTCTATCCTCACCTAAACTTTCCCTCCTGAAACCCAGGCTATACCTGTACTTAAAATGCTTAAACAACAAACATGCGTGAATGCCTTACAAGTACTGTCTTACAAATGCTGTAGCTTGGGCATGTGTAAAACTGAATTCAATTTAATATTTTCAAAACATACTGTGCCTAATATCTTCACTCTTAGTCAAAAAGGTCACCATCCATTTTTATATTCTTCTAAGACGGAAGCTTTGATTTTCCTTGGGATATCACTCACTGTCTTACTGATTCAAATTTAAGTGCTCATTAAACTTTTCCTCACTTTTCTTTAGAAATGTCTCTTAAACTGGCTTCTATTTTTATTGTCACTGCCACGATCTTATCCCGGGTTTATTCTCATAATTCTCTCAAATTATTGCAGCAATGTCTATCACAGCCCCTTTCTAACCCTTCAAAGTGATTATTATTATTTTTAAAAAATGACTCTGTTACTTCTGGACTTTAAACCCCACCATGCTGCCCATTGGCTGTGGCCAAAATCCAAATTCTCGGCATACAAAGTCATTCCCTATACACCCCCAATTGTCTATTCCTAAAGCCACTATTTTTTCTTCCTCTCACTCTCCTCTCCACCCAAATTCTTTTCCTATATGATGTTTTCATGCTTTTGCCTTACTGAACTTCCAACATATGATGAATGTTCCTGCATTTTCAAGTTTCAGGACTTATGCAAATGTTTTTCCTATTCCCTAGAATAAGAAAAGAATCTCTACTTCCCATAAAATACAAGCTAAGTGGAACCTCTTCAGTAACTTTCCTAGAAGTTAAGTGTTCTCTAGCTCCCCCAACATATTTCCTTATCATTCTAAAAGGATTTTCATATTTTATGGTAATTTATTTGTTTTTACACCTGTATTATCCACTATACTGTGATATTCTCAAGGGCAGCGACCATGTATTATTCATTCTTGTACATCCAGCACTCAGCATAGCACTTGTGCATAAACCTCCCAATAAATATGTGTTGAATTGAATTTAAAAGAAATCATAGATGTAAAAGTATGTATGGATAGTATTATCAGCAAAGCAACATTTCACTATGGCATGATATATATCTAATTTTGTACTTACGAGATTCTGTTGATGCCATAGACACTTTGTCAACCATCCAAAAAACAGCAGAGCTTTTTGCCAATGAGCAACAGCAGTGTGTGTTGACAGTTTATTTCAGTACATTATATGGCACTCAACAAAAATTGAACAGCAAGAAAAGATGGAAAGAAAATGACTATTTTCTAGGCCTCCATCACTGCAGGTAGGACTAAATGGATTTCATGATGATCATGTGCCTTGGTTTGCATCAACCCTTATGTGTAAATCAAATTGATCGTCCTAAGTTGTTTGGCCCACGACTGTCATTCTAAGGCACACAGTCATACAATGCTATATTACACTCTATTATTGTATACTACATCACAGCACACTGTATCTATTACAGTCATCTCATGTGGAATTACCTCTTTCAAAGGGATGGAACACACCCTAAATTATAATGGCCTCATCACTTGTACTAGCTTTAGTAGAAGAAGCCCTTTTAGCAACCGTGTTATTACCTCTGGTATGATTAGAGGAAAGGTAGTATTTCATTCCAAGACTAAAATGTGTTTCTGGGAAAAAAAATAGATATTTTAAGATATGTAAGATTAGCTTTAAAATTTACAGACCCATGTTCAGAAGTGGTTTTTTTCTCCCTTGGAATTATATGATTATATGTATGATACTAAAGTTGAAGTTAGCTTTCAGACTGATTTGTGTGAAAAAGAGACTTGATTTGTCATATCTTTGCAATATAGATAAAGACACAAAACTTTCTATTTTTCTAGAAGTTGTGTATTTTCCAGGCTCAAATATGAGAGTCAAAATCTGCCCAATTATTTGGACCTTTTATCACACAAATTGTAGAAGTTTATCATTATGCTTCTTCATCCATTGGCTAATTATTAACTTATTTTTACTGAAAATGCTCATTTTTCTTTCCTTGCTTTGGCTGGAAGAAGCTTAGAGCAAAAATTCTGGCCTGTATTTAGCAAGTACATAAGTATTTATACATTGAACATTTCATATGAAGCTTCATCTCAAATTCATCTTAATTTTCTACTTTTGTTATTCTCTTTCCACCTTGATTTATTTTGATCTATTTTAAGATGCCAAAACACCCATCTTTTAAAAACTGGACTGATTTAATTTCAGGAACAAAATGAAACATAATAAATACATGCAAGAATAAAACTATTTCCTCTAATGAACTGCATAATTTTTACTTTTTGTCTCTGGCTATTTGCTTGGCTTAGTGTAACAGTAGAACTACATAAAAGAAACATCAACTATTCTACTGCAGTGGCTTTTAATGCACCAGCATAACCTCGGAAAGTGTCTTTTTAAATTTTAAAGTAATTGTTCCTTTATGTGCGATCCCTGGGAATTTTGACTCATGTCTAGTATGGAACCCAGTTATTTATACCTTTCAGACAACTTCACAGATGAATCTAACATATATATATATATATATATATATATATATATATATATAAGTATTTGAAGAAAATAGGATGGATCACCTTTTGAAAATTAAAAGGAAGATATAAACTTATATATATTTATGACAGATAGATCGTATAGATGATAATGAAGATGGATAAATGAAAAGTCAGTTATTAAAATAAGAAAAAAGGAAAAAACAAGATAGATAAAATATATTAATTTAAATTGATAAAGGGGTAGCAAAAGTTATTATACGTTAGAACCACATTAGGTATGTGTAATAGTTTGAAAGACTTCTAAAAAACAGTCCCTCTCCCTTCTATATATACAGATCATCATGATAGGTCAGTAATTACTATATTTGAGCACTTAGCAGATGCTAAGGACTGTAAGAAGTTTTCATAACTTGTGCCTCATTTCATGCTAAGATAAGCCTTTGAGGTAAGTATGATCATCATCATATTTTGGATTAGCCAATTGAGAACTTTGAACATTTGGTCAGTTACACATAGGTAGGAGGTGACAGACCCTGAATGTAGGTCTATGTCTTTCACTCCCAAACCTGTATGCCTGGTTACCATGATCACAGTGGTCCTTCAGTGTCTGTTTTTTCACCTCATAAAATTCTGAATAATTCCAAATGAGCCCCTTTATCCTTTCTTAACTTCAAATACTGCAGGAGCTATCACTTAGAAATATGTAAGAATTTACAATTACTATTTCTTGAAGTTGGGAAAATCTAGGTAAACACTCGACTACTAATGAGGTCAGTGACCATTAAGGTTTTTAAGTTTTAAATATTCTAACATGTTATTTGAATAAATGGCATGGCAGCTCTTTCAAGATTAATGGAGCATATGCACAGATTCCTTTGATCCCAGATTCATTAACCCATGCTTCACTGATTTTTAGTCAGTATTTCTAACCAGAGAGAATTATACCTTAAAAGCAATGATGCATATAAGCTGATATTCCATAGAGTAAAAAGGCTCCACTTGAATTTGTTGTTTCTGTTGATCCCAAATATTCTTTCTATTTGAATTATGGTATGCATTTGGTCTCACATATTTTTGTAATATTAGAGTTGGTTTGTCTTATTTTTAAAATATTTAACCAGGAATGAAAATATAACTAGAGCATTCGATATTTTATCTACTTGGTAAAAATGATTTGTGGTACTTATAATTCTATGATTATCATATATGACTATTTTTAGAAATGCAGTAGCTAGTTTTGTTTACTATAGGTGATAATTTTATATAATTATTTACTATATTTACTTTTCCTTTCTAATTTTGAAATGAACTGTATATAATTTGATAATGTATACCTTTTAAGTATTGCCTTTAAACTGAAAAAATAAATAGCTTGTGAAATAAAGTCTTGAATATGAAAACTAAAACTGTGTGTGTACACAGTGTGGCTGAATTGAATAGGTCCCAGATTTTCTGTTCTTTTCAGCCAGCTTTCCTTGAACTTGTGGGGCAATTTCATTGTCAACTTTGGGCTGCTTAGATATATTCACTTAAGATAGAAAATTAACTGAGTTTTGAATTTCATAAAACATGTGTGTCTCTGAATGTTCTACTTATGCTGGAAAGATCCTATAAAAGCAGAGCACAGTAACTACATTCAATGGGAACTACGATACAGGCAGAGCTGTCATTATGGGGAATCAAAACAAGTAGCCAATATCAGATACCCCTTGTATTTCCACATACCTCCTATTAAATGTAAATATGCTAAAGGAATTTGAAAGAGTACTTTGGCTAGTACTTGTTAATGCATTAGGAGGGAATATTTTATCAGTTTTACTGGCTTTAGAAAGTGTGTACTTTGGTCCAAACATCTCTGTGAATCTCCATTCTCTACTCTTACTACCAGTAGAAAAAAATAGGTACAATTAGAGTGCTCACCTGGGCCCAGCATTGTACCTCAAACTCTTAGCATACATTATATTGTTAAATTTCTGTAACTATCTTATGAGATCAGTGTTCTTTCCCCATTACAACAATGAAAATCCTGAGGCTCAAAGAGGTAAATCTACATGCCCCAGGTTAAACAGCTGGTAAGTTATGGAATTGTGATTTGAATCAAGGATTCAGATTTCAAGGTCCGTGCCCTTCATCACTCCTGCAATATTTATCTCCTTCTCCTTCCCAAACAGGATTCCTCTATTGCCAATGGATTTATTAGAACCCAGCACACTTATATTTCTGCATCCTTCTTTCTATTTACTTTATTGATGAAATATTATTTTAAGAATATCAACTATTGCTGATAAATCTCTTCTGGAGTTTAGAACTAGTTCACCAATTCTTGCTTATTCCATTAGCTAAAAAGTAGGTTTGTTTTGTGATCCTGTGTTAAGATTACCTTGAAATATGAAAGATCTCTATTTCTCACACAGGTGTAGAAATTGTGGAATGGCAGTAATGTCATTTTGGCAGTGTATCATCCTGAATCAGAAACTAAAGCATGCAAACTGAAATTGATTTGTAACAGGTACCTTATTAGAAGCAAACATCAAGAAAACTAGAATCAATGTTGAAACAAAAATTTGTCTTGTAAGCAATCCTGAGTGAAATGTGTTGACACAGCATCACATTCTGTAGCCCCATTTTTGCATGCTTTTCAAAGCACAGCTATCTCAGGCTGAGGGAGATGAATAATTGACTGATCACTGCATAATTCAACATAGTGTTGTAAAAATTCAAGGTCTGGCAAATTTGAAGCTTTTCTTTTTTATTGAGACTGAGGTTAAAGTTTCAATCAACCTTGAAGAAACATTTAAATAGCACAAGGATATATGATTTATTAAAGTGCATATTATTCTTTCTTATATTCCCTCCTTCTTCATTAAGCTTCCTCACATAATGCATGTGTAAAGTTAAAAGACTATAAGGTTTAGTGGAGCTCCGCCTGTAGTGACTTCAAAAGCACTAATATCGTCAATGTCTGAACACACTTATCAACCAAGGAAACTCAAATGCATTGCTTTCTATATGTTCCTTTATATATTTACTTGTGAAATACTCTGAATTTTATTTAGTATATTCTAAAATTTCTTTGAAACATCACCACCAACAACAATGCATAGAGTTATTTTTCATCCAATCCGTTTTCCTAGGAATTATTATTGTTACAACTCAGGCACTCTCTTCAAACCCAGAATATAAGTTGGAAAAGATAAAAACAGAGGCCTTGCCAAAAAAAGAGAAAGTAATCAAATTTGACAGGGAAATACCGAAAGAGGAAAAAGCTGCTTTTGTTTAATTAAGTGGAAGAGATGTTAAGAAGTATTGGGGATTACTTTAAATTGGATTATATTTATTTTCAAATAAAGAGTACATTATTAATTTTCAAGATTATTAAAATTCTATTTAATTTATCTAAAAAAGTTTGAAAAAATCCTTTATATTATGCTTCATATTAACATACAATAATTATTTCACTACATGAATTGACAATTTCATAGATATTCTAAGAAATGTTTAGAAATTATTTATCTTTGGATATTTCTAAAGATATACAAATTAAAAACCTGTTTTTGTACAAAAATTTGGTTTGGGTACAATAAGATTTTTCTGATATGTGAAAGATCCATTTTATTAATTTACACATATTAAGTAAGTTGTTTTTTAGAAATTATGCTCAATGTAAATTGGAGAAAACAGGATGAATGGTAAGTTTTCTGTGAACAGGAGCAATTGATTTTTGCATCACAAGTAGCCTTCATCATAAAATAACCAACTTAACTAAAGTATTTGAGAACATTTAATTCAATCCTGTATACTTAAATAGGATAAGAAGTTCAGCATAATTATACTAGCATGTAACCAGAATGTAATCATTGTGCAATGTATAACTGCTATCTGACTTAAAATAAACAGAAAACAGTCATGTTATTTTAGAAAATCTGACAGTCTCACTGGGGAGCAAAATGTTAGTATATAAAGCAACTAACTAACAAGTATAATGATTTTCTATTTCTCCTTTCTAAATAGTTTCCCAAAATCCTAAACAGACACAATTATGATGTGACATCATAGAAGAATTATAAAATAAAATGAACGAAACAGCTCAATAAATTTCCATGTTTCAGAAAGTGACACTGTCATTGGGAATTATGAATCTCTTTTAAACATCATCATGAAGTTAGATACAACTGAAACACTCTTCTTTTTCTAATGTAACTTAAATGCTGAAATCTGTTGAACATATAAGGTCTAAATCAGAAAGTCACAAACCCGGGATACTGTTTTTCAACTTCTTCAGTCACATAGATAGCCCTGAATTGCATAAAACATTTTTGTCTTGCAACTTACTTAGCAGTTCCTTGGATTGTCTAATGAACTAAAAGATTATCATTATTGTTAGGTACACAGGAGTGTAGGCTGCATGGCACACACTGTTGATTGGATACCCTCTATGATGACAGTATATGGTTCACCGGCTTGGTTAAACAGCACATCAGCAGCAGTGATGGGTGATCAATCTCATTCCCCATAGCATTGCTCCCCAAAGAGTCATTATTGAGAATAAAATGAGGAAAGGCTATCAGAGGGAATCATTGGGTCTATGGCTTTAAAAAAAAAACTAAAAAAATAAATGAATAAGAAGAGCCTTGGGAAAATGCATTTTTTAAAACCTTGTTATAAAGACAGGCAAAGGGACTGATTAATATCGTGGAAAATGGCAACTTTATTTTCATACTTACCACTAGTACGCATCATTGTCAAGTACTCAATCTCAGCTTATTATGCTAGCATATTTAGATGGAACTTCCATTTCATTACTATATTCATTTAAAAAAATAAATTAAAAGATGCACACAAGGTATCCAAATCTCAACTTCCAACAGCTGATGCCTGGTATAAATTGAAAACTAAGTTTAGTTTTCTAAATTTAAGATTAACATTCTTAATATTAACATCATATACGTTGTCATTTTGCTTTTCTATATCAAAGAATGAAAAATCAACAGTGTAACCAGAATAAAAAGCCAATTCTAAAATATACTCTTATTTCTAAAATGATGTAGTTGAAAAAAATCAAATTCTTATTTCTTCCTTTACAACTATCCAGGCTGAGAATGTTAATAAGCATTCCTAGTAAGGTACGATAACTGGAACAAATATTTTTCCCATGTGAATTTCCCTTGTTGAGACTTGATTATCTTGTAAGGCAGAGAAAAAATGGTAGGGAATGTTGTAATTCAGAAAATGAAAATGTTCATCATACTAACTCACATTTATTTAGTTCTTATGATGTCTCAGGTACTTGCTAGAACTGTACATAGATTCTCTCATTTAATCCTCATGGTATCTCTGAGGTAGTTTCTATTAGTTATCTGTTTTACACATGAGGAAACTGAGACCTAGAACAGAGTTAAATAGCTTGTTTAAGATCATAAGATTTGTAAGAGTTGGACTAACAAGTTGAAACAAGAGAGTTTGACTTCAATTTCTACCTTAAGCAGTACTATGTATTTTTACTTGTCTTGAAAGTTTGCTTCAAATTTGCTGAACATTGCTTTTAATTCTGGGAACCAAATTTTCTGAATCTTATAAGGAAATACAGGTTGGTAAATGAAAAACGTAACTTTAAAAAATATTTTAACTTTTATTCACTCTCCCTGCTTTTTTTGTTTGTTTTTTCTGTCAAGTTAGTTACTCTTGGTACTGTTACAGAAAACCCTTATCAAAATCTCTTACAATTAGGAAATGTTAGTGTTTTACATAGGAACAACTCACAAAGCTAGCTCCAGGGTTAGGTAAATTTAACAGCTCAGTGCTGTGACCAGGAGCTCAGGTACTTTTTATATTATCCTATTTGTTTGTTTGTTTGTTTTTTATTTATTTGAGACAGAATATCTCACTCTGTTGTCCAGGCTGGAGTGCAGTGGTACAGTCATAGCTCACTGCAGCCTTGAATGCCTGGCCTCAAGCAATCTTCCCACCTCAGCCTACCAAGTTGCTTGGTCTACAGATGTGAGCCATGCCAACCTGCTTCTATATTATTTATCTTCCCATTCACCCTAACTTGGCCTTCTTAGATTCACAAGATGGCTCCAGAAGTTCCAGATACCATGTCCAGATAGGATAGTGTACAGCAAAAAAAAAAAAAAAAAAAAAAAAAAAAGCGGGGGGGGGGGGGAGAGAAGCCGTTCAAAGGGTGACAGGAAAAATAACACAGGTAACTTTG